>JAVJIF010025761.1:0-64031 GCA_038442645.1 Agave tequilana | reverse complement strand
GAGGACTCAGATGCCCAATATACCAAAAGTGTAAAAGTGGATGCTCCTTCCTGTAACGGACGTCTAGACCCTCAGGCTTATATAAATTGACAACTAGTTATAAACCACTGCTTTCGTTGGTGTGACATATTTGAGTCTAAGAAAATTTGATTTACCATGTTGAAATTAACTAGACAAGTCGAATTGTATTGGGAGAACCTTGAAAGGATGATGAAGTATAGAAGAGAAGATTCAGTTGAAACTTGAGAAGGCATGAAAGAGAAGTTTTGATTGAAATACATTCTACTTCCTTCAGTCAGTTACTGGACAAGTGGAATATGTTGAATCAAGGAAACAAATTGGCCACCGATTACATCACAAAGTTTGATGAATACTTGAATCGGTGCGATGCCATTGAGTTTGAGTCCTTCGAATATACCCTATCTAGGTATAGATCAGGTTTTAAGGACAACTACCACCGAGAGCTTACTGCTCGAGGCATCACAATTTAGAACAAGCATATTAACTGGTCACCGATTTAGATGAGTCAAGATGATCCTACTTTCACCGAACTGATGCTAGGGAAAGCTCTAAGACAACAATCACTAATAAACCTAGTTATGACCAATCCTTCTCAGCTCAGAGCAAACCAATATCAGGTTTTCTAGTGTCAAACTAGCAGGTTCTTCTAGTGCAAACACAACTTTGAAAAGAAACGACTAGTGAATCAGTGAAGGCCAACATGCGTAACAATGTAGTAGATATCAGGGGGTATGAACACTTTGCGAACCAGTGTTCGAGTCAAGCTAAGACCTATTTAGTGGAAGTTTCCATAGAAGAAGAAAAGGAAGATGGTTTAGAAGTGCTTGTGCACCAACAAGACAATGACGCGGATGCTTCTGCTGAAAATCGTGAGTTTTGTGGCTGTATTAGGACTTTGGCAGTGATGAACCTAACTCCTGTGAAGACAGAGCCCAATTAAGAGTAGTGCAGTGTACATCAATGCAGTCCGAACAAGTCAATGATTGGAGAAGAATTACAACTTTTCACATGTTCAACAAGATGGGAGATGAAAACTACAAGATGATTGTGGACAATGGAAGTAGTATCAATGCAGTACCATCCAAGGTGATTAAAAGTTTTGGATTAAAGGTGGTATCCCATCCTCACTCGTATAAGGTGTCATGGATTAACTCCACGACCCTAGAAGTAAGCAACAGTGTATTGTCCCGATCGACTTTAATTTTTACAAAGATAAGATCTGGTGTGATGTGGTTAACATAGACGTGGTTCAGATTATTCTAGGTAGACCATGATTGTTCGACAACAATGTCACCATCTACAGTCGATCTAACACGTGTCAGTTTATCCATAAGAGTAAGAAGATTAAGTTACTATTCTTGAGGTTCAAGTTTAGACAGTTCGCGCAGACACCACACCAGTCAAGAAAGAAGCCCCTTCTCTGCCACGACTTCACCTCCCCTACCACCAATTGCTACCTCTTCCTCTTTTCTTCCTATTGACCTTGTCTGCCTTGCCGCCAATCCCTTCTCCAGTACTAGCGACGTCACACCATTCTAGGGTATTAGGCTCTGCATCTCTGCATTCACATCTCATCACGTATATTACATGAGAAAATCAAAAATAAAATAATGAACTTAATGCTAATCGTAAAGCTTCTATTGATTTTCATCGTCAATTAATATCATTTAATATTGGTGACTATGTAATGGTTCGCCTGAGACTTGAACGGTTTCATCCGGGAACTGTAAAGAAATTACACGCGCGAAATGCATGACATTTTCAAATCCACAAGAAGATCAATTCAAATTTTTATGTAGTGGACCTCCCATCAGATTTTTATGATAATTGCATTTTTTATGTTGATGATTTAATTTCATGTGTAGGTATTCTTGATCCTATTTTAATCCACTAATGGATGAGCCTATCCACGACCTTCCTCTTGAGGGCTCTCCACTCCTTCACTTTCTCCTAAATTATCCCATGCAGGAGAAAACATAGATTTTGTTTTGGTTGATCAGATTGTCTCGAATAGAGACGGAGGAACACGATGCTATCTTGTTAAGTGGAGAGGAAGACCTGAATAAAAACTCTTGAATTATTGAGAATCTCTGACGGCTTGGTCCTGATCTACTCGAGCATTATCACAACCAGACAACTGCTTTCCAACGCACATCGACATGGTCGAGTTTTTCCTACCCTGGGGGAAATGATGAGGACATCGCGTGTTGCCTCATTTTGATTTTAATCATTTTTATTTGTACTTCATTTTATATAGTTGTGTTTTCTTTATGTGGACATTTGTACCATCAGTTATTTTCTGAAGTTGAACTTTTATAAGACCTATAAATAGGCCTCATAGACTTCTCTTTTGGATTATTGAATGATGAATTAAAAACTTTTTCAGATAAAAATTATTGAAATTGTGCTCTTGAGTTTTGAGTCTAAAGCTCATGTGCAAAGATTGTAAAGTCCAAATTTATCTTTTTTTTTTTCACAAACCCTAATTCTCTTTTCTATTTCTTTCTCAAAATCCTAATTTCCTCTTATGTAGATTTGAAGGTGATTGTGATCTGCCTGTTTTACATCAATATGATCTCAGCATGTTTGATACATGTCGGGAAAGTATTATGCAGGTCTCGGTGTTTGATACATGTTAGGCATGAGAGTCACTTTGAAGTGTGTGACACTTCCTGGATACGTACATACTATCAAACGAAAAGAAAAATGTGATGCACAGCTATTGATCGAGAAACCTTTTTGACTTTTAAGAAAAATAAATAGGAAAAGAGCGTTCAATACTAAAATATCCTCACAAAATTATTGGAAATAGGCACTATTAATCTGAATTTAATTTCACATAGAAATAAACAACAAAGTTATTGATCAAGTCAAATAATATGTGACGAGCCTTGCTGGAAGAATAACAAGAAGAAATATATATTTTGAATAATAAGGTGGAGATATCCCAAATCTACTGATTTCAATATGTTGGAGGCAAGCCACAAATCGAGGAAGAGAGTATTCAGATAAATGAGAACTTTAAGAGTAATAATAATCTCCTGATTTCAATATGTTGGAAGCAAAGCCTTGAACATCCTGACCTCCCCTTATCACATGCTAGTACCCTTTACCAACTCTCTCCAAGTTCCTCTTCCAAAAAAACAAACTGAGGAATAGAGTATTCAGATATATGGAAACTTTAAGATTAATAATAGCAGTTCTAAAATAGTCCAAAGGCTTGAACTTATTCATTTCTTCATAAAGGTGTATTTGAGGATATTCATGACTCTGAATGAACCAAACAATCATAGACGTGAGTACAATGGAATGCAGAGGAAAACCCATTTAAAACCTCATGATTTTGTAAATGCAACAATAGTAGTCAAAATTGACTCCTGCAATAGGCATAGAAATTTGTTCTCTAGTTTGACATTTTTGATAATTCAGTTCTAGCCCTTGCCCTATTAGGGGATTCAAATTTCTAGAACCTTTGTCCAATGATTTATCTACTTAGTATTTCTGTGGTTCATGATACCGGATGAATGCCTAACAATATCTTATTTGGACCTGACACCCAATTTTTTCTCAATGCAATATTGGTCTTGAGTTTTGGGCTGCTAGACATTCGCGAACCTGCTGTTAGAACAAACTTCTCAACCTAACCCAAAAGTTGTCCAAGCTCATAGATGAGTGCAAATTTCTCAAATACAAAAAGTGAATTGATATGCACACAGATCAAGAAGCATTAACATGGACCTGACACAACATGACACACTGATTACACAACTTCTAAACATGTTCAAAAAGCAAGAAACAATGTGTCTGTTGTGTGTGATATGAAACGGTGAAGTGTGTGAATCAGGAATCAATGATTTAATAAACTTGGCTACATTTCACCAACTGTATGATTTTAGGTAGGAAATAATTTAAAACTAATATGCAAAACATATGGGTTTTACAAGATGCGCAGAAGCAGTTGTACCATTCTAGATCTAAAAATAAAATGGTGCAAATACTAATTATGATGACAAGTTGTAAAATCAATGCAAATAACCAGTAACACAAGATAATAGATGCTCACAACTCACAAATTTTGGTGGTAGCAGATATAAGTGATAAAATAATAGAGATAATTATCAAACTCATAATAAATAAATTGGGTTAAGAAAATTACTTACTGAGAATCACAGAGATCTCAGTGACCTGTAGTGAATTCCGATGCAAAACTCTCATCGTCATGATCGTAACGCCTCGAAGAACTCTTGAATCGGACTCCAGATATGCAAATTACAAACCGAAAACCAACTCGGTGTGCAAACAAGTCTGTTTTTCCTCTAGCGGGTCTATTACTGTAGCTTACAGATCCGGGTATTGTAGTTGTCGGTCGGGTCTCTATCAGGTTGGACCCGAACATTGAAACCCAAACCAATTAAAGCAATTGGGTCAGATCGGGCGTTGGAGATGTTAGGTCGGATCCGAATTTGGAGTTTTGCTTGTGGTAGGGGTGGGTTTCAGGGTTGAGCCTGAAGCCTTAATTGGTGCTGCTGTTGTTGAATCCAAATCGGATTGGTGGGTTCATTGGAGCTCGTGGTGATCTTATGGATGGGAGAGTTCGGCGGTGGCTCAGAGTTGGAAAAAGGCAGTAGATTGAGATGAAAGGGGTCGGTGGTGGCATGAGTTGTCATCGGCGAGGTTGGTTACTGTTAGCGTCGAAGGCGGAGCGGAAAGGAAGGGCTGGCGGTGTGGGGTTGCATTTGGGAATATGTGAGCGACGACCTGTGAAGAAGGTTGGAGCAAGGGTGACATCGGTGGGAGCACGAGGCGGAGGAAAAAGGGTGAAGGGTGACACAGGTGGAGGAGAGGATGAAGGAGAAGGCAGACGTCGAAACGATGACTGCGGGAGAGAGACGAGAGAAAGGGTTAAGGTTTTAATTAGGATAGTTAGAAATAAAATTCTAAACAAAATGAGTGAATTAATTTCATACAACAATTTTTTTATCAAAATTTTTCATTATTTTTATTGCTTCCTATTGTTTGAAACAAGAGGCCTTTATATAGGTTTTTACAAAATTTGAATACAACTAAAACTCCTATCAAAATAGAATTATAACTCCAAAATAAATCCTATAATTTTAAAATAAAGAAGAAAAAATATATAGAATTCTACTACTAGAAAACTGGAACGAGGCGTCTTCTCTACCAGTGATACACGTGTTATGCACGTGGCTAAGCTCCATGTCTTCAAACTGCAGACTGGCATGTTTTTTCCTTCTTCAGCTCTGGATATCCTCATCATTCTCTCCGGGTGTGAGAAGAACTCGACCCCGTCGAGTCAGGTGGAATAGTACTCTCACTGCCGTACTGGATCAATCTATCGCAGAGTATGTAGCACGGACTATTATGAAGCTGTGTCGTGTCCACGCATGCTGTGTGTATTTTAAAGAATTTGTCTCCATTTCATTGTTATCTTGTCCGTGCAACATAGGCTGCAGATCATCTCGATCTAGCCATGAATCAACAATTGTTCTCTTTTCTTTTCAGCGGATCAAGTACCTGTGAGTTCCACTAGATTTGGTGGTGATAATCTCATCCTCTAAAATGGGATGAGCATTTGGGAGTAGACTCAGTGAGGAGCTCTCAGAAAATAGCTTAAAGAAATGCTTATCAATCAATGAGGTACAATCGAAATTCTTGTAATCTGCTAGATCATTAACATTTGAAGTACAATAATGCCATAATCTCTAGAAAGATCTATAACATATGTATTACAATTTAGCTTATTCAAGATTTTGAAGGGTCTATCACTGTGGACATGCAATATTTTAACAGTCCCCAAGGAAAACCATTTCAGATAATTTCGAACCATCACATCGTCTACATTAAAAGTTTTAGATATTTTTTTACTGTTAGTTCGTAAACTAGGCTTCATATGCTCTGTTTATTTTCATCACTGATATGTTTGTGTAGTTTTTACACATGTTTGTGTAATGCAAGTACAGATGCAAACTCAGATGTTTATAGTGTGTTGGTGTCGGCAGTAAGGGAGGAAGCAATTGCAGACAAGGTATGCATGACTAGGAGAGATAAGGAGGGAGCAGTAGCAATAAAAGATAAAGAAGATGAAGTTGGCAACAAAGTCAAAGTGACTTCCTACTTGGGCTATCCATTCTTGATCCTCAAGGGTAGTAGCTTAATTTGCTTACCATCATACTTAAATTGACACATGTTGGATCTGACCGTAAATGGTGACATTTTTGTCATTGTCTATCTAGGATAATTTGGCCCATATTCATGGTGATCACATCACACCAGATCTTATCTTTGTAATGATTAAAATCGAGTGGCACAACATCATTATCGGAGCTCAATTGTCGTGGAGTTGATCCATGACATCTTAAATGGTGGGGGTGGAGTACAATCTTTAATCTAAGTTTTTTGAAGGACTTAGATAATATTACATTGATATAACTTTCACTGCCCATAATCTCCTTACAATTTTTATTTTTAATTTTGGTGAACATGTGAAAGGTAACTCTTTTTTTCAATCATCCTTTCAGCTGTTGGGAGGGGGGGACATATCTAACAACAGACAAGTGAGTTGATGATGTTTGCTTAATACAATTGAGACCAACATCATCACTTGTGTGTTTTTCGTCAGTTTCAACATTCATGAGTCATAAATGTACTCTTCAGAGTCTGACTCAGTGGTTTCGGTAGGTGTTTCATCTATTATGGTGATTTTGACGAGACTAGGACAACTAGCCGCTAAGTGTCAATAACCTCGATATTTGTAGCACCTGGTTGTGAAATTAAATTTAGAGAACTCAGAGCTCTTATTTTTGTTGTCTTATTCAAGACTCTTGCCTTTGATGTCATTCCTATGTGAAGGGGTTTGGGTACTAGACCTATTGGGTTGGGAAGATGAGGAAGGTCTAGACATTGAGGTTCTATAACCATGACTTTTGAAGGTATGACTGGTCTGAACATAATCTAGATCTTGAACTAACACACAAGCTTTCTCAAGTTCGGTAACTCGGCTACTTTGTTCGGAAGTCTTCTCTATGACCAGCCCTAAATTGGGAAAGAATTTGGATGCTACTTTCTGTGTTGAAGGGATTACAATGAATGAGAAACTCATCAAATAGGTCATAATCCTTGGCAGATATAGTGCCTTGAGTGAATCGGTGCTAGTCATCAAGAAAATGATCGAAGTAGAATGATGGCACGTATTTGTTATTAAGTTTGTCCTTCATAATAGACCAAGTTTTTATAGGCTCTTGAGTCGGGATAATCTCATCGATTCCACATTGGCCCAGTATTGACTTGCTTGGCAGTCAATTTCAGGGCAGCAAACTTGACTTTTCTAGGCTCACTAAGGGGATACCATGCGAAGTACCTATCGAGTTGTTACAGCCAGGCTAGGAAAAGTTATGGATCATGATGTCCATCAAAGGTAGGGACATCCACTTGATGCTTTTCAAGTATTGGACATCAATATTAGGTGCGTTACGACTGTCATTGGTGGCACTGGGGGTTCCTTAATTTTGAGTGATTCTTGTGTAGTCTCTAACTTGGTCAACCTGTTAGTCTTTGCGCACCTCGCTTATAGTCTGATTTAAGGTAGTAAGCTGAGCTATTATGTCGGCAAGTGTACTGTATCTTAGGACTCCATAGAAGTGAGAAAAATTTTCCTGGACTTTCCTAGAAGATGAGTTATCACTACGTGTGGCATGCACTACACAAATCTAAATAAAGATAAAAAGATACAAGTCTAAACTAGATTTTTTTTTAATTCAAGAAAAGCGGTAAAATTCTTAAAAAGTGCCTACATGATGCAAACTTACCCAAATTGTGCTCTGATACCAAATGATGTGAAACGGTGAAATGTGTGATAAAAAAATCAGTGATTTAATAAACTTTCTACGTTTCACCAACTATATGATCTTGAGTAGGAAAATAATTTAAAACTAATATGCATGCAATGGGTGTTATAAGATGTGCAAAGCAGTTGTATCGTTCTACATCTAAAAAGTAAAATGGTGCAAATACTAGTTATGATAGCAAGTTGTAAATCAATGCAAACAATCAGTAAACATAGGATAGCAGATGCTCACAACTCACAAATTTTGGTGGCAACAAATATAAGTGATAAAAATACATAGATGGTTATCAAACTCACAAATAAATAGACTGAGTTAAAAAAATTATCAATTGAGAATCACATGAATCTCAGTGACTTGTAGGATTCTAATGCAAAGCTCTCGTCGTTACAATCGTAACACCTCAAGAACTTTTAAATCAAACTCCGAATATGCAAGTACAACCGAAAACCAACTCGGTGTGCAAACATGTCTATTTTTTCTCTAGCGGCTCTGTTACTGTAGCTTGCAGATCCGTGTACTGAAGTTGTCAGGTTGGACCCGAACACTGAAACCTAAATCAATTAAAGCAATTGGGTCAGATTTGGCGCTGGAGATGTCGGGTCGGATCCGAATTTGGAGTTTTGCTTGTGGTTGGGTTGGGTTTCAGGGCCGAGTTTGGAGCCTTAATTGGGTGCTGCTGTTGAATCCAAATCGGATTGGTGCGTTCAGCTGGAGCTTGTGGTGGAGATTTTATGGATAGGAGAGTTCGATGGTAGCCCAGAGTTGGAAAGAGGCATCAGATGGAGATGGAAGGAGATCAATGGCATGAGTTGTCGTCAACGAGGTCGATTGTGTTGGTGTCGAAGGCATGGTGAGAACGAAGGGGTAGCGGTATGGGGTTACGTCAGGATTATGTGAGCAGCAACTTCAGAAGAAGGGAGCATGAGGCAGAAGGAGGGTGAGGGGTGACGCATGTGGAGGAGAGAATCGAGGAGAAGGAAGACGTCGTTTGGAACGCCGATGAGAGATATAGAGGGGAATAGAAACACTGCGGGAGAGAGAGATGAGAAAGGGCTAGGGTTTTAATTAGGATAATTAGGAATACAATCCTAAACAATTGAGTGAATCAATTTCACACAATAATTTCTTTATCAAAATTCTTCATTATTTTCATTGCCTCTTATTGTTTGATAAAAGAGAGCTTTTTATAGACTTTTACAAAATTTGAATATAACTAAAACTCCTAATCAAAATAGAATTACAACTCCAAAATAAAATCTAATAATTCCAAAGTAAAGAAACTAAAATACATAGAATTCTACTACTGGGAAACTGAAACGAGAGGTCTTCTCCACCGGTGATACACGTGTCATGCATGTGGCTAAGCTCCATGTCTTCAAGTGCAAACTGGCATGCTTTTTTCCTTCTTCAGCTCTGAATGTCCGTATCAGTGTGTCTGACATAACATGGCTTCACAACAAAGTGTGTGCTACATATTGCATGTCATGTTTATATCTGAATATGCTACATTTTGCATGCGATACTTACAACTGAATATTATGCTTTCCTGAATCACAACATCTTCATTAGTAGCGTAATTCTCAATGAGACCTAGAAACAATATCAAAGACTGAGGAGAATCACGATGGGAGGTTCAAGAGACACGAGAGCAAAATTTATGCATTCTCAAAGTGCATATTCATATGACCTTAAGATTTGTCTTAATTCACTTTTCAGATCTAACTCTTATGTAGTTGATGTAACTACAAAGGCCCACCTAAAGGAGATGGAGTGGCTAAAAGGCTTGGAGCTCATATGATCTAGAAGGTGCAAGCTCTATGAGCATTTTGGGTCAAGATATATTTGTTAGAATATAAGCAATTTTCATCAATCCTCAATTTGGAGTTTTGGTGTATTAGTAGGGACTTTAAGATAATGCCAGAACCTAGATTCAAATCCCACTAGATGCGCAATTAAAAAGCGGATTAGAAAGAATACAACTGGACAAAAGCTAAGTTTCAACCCATAAAAGGAGACACTCAGCTTCGGTGGCGTTAAGAGTATAAAAGTATTTTTTTGATCCTTACCACAAGTTCAAAATTATAGTTAAGTGACAGGGACCAAAATATTAAATCATATAGCGATCTTTTTGTTCATCAATATGGCATTAAATCTATCCTCATACCTTCTGCCAGTCTAACCTACTTGAAAGCCAGATGGATGTGAGACACACCTCACAAAGTTATATTATGGGATTTTAGACTCAAGATAGTATATCTAAGGAGCATGTGACTTTATGGCCTTGTTTGGTAATAAGAGTTGGCAAGAGTTAGAAGTATATTTAGGAAGCAGGTGACTCTATGGTCTGTTTGGTAACAAGAGGTTGCAAGAGTTAGGCTTCTAACTCTTGCTAACTTTTCCAAACACTTGTCTAGATTAAAAGTTAGTAAGCAATCATTATATGACATGTCAAGGATAAATTGCAATTTTCAAGAATAAAATTATGCACTTTGCCCCTTACTTTTTGCGGCAAGTGCTTAACTCAAATTCCAAATTAGTGTAGAGTTAACCAAGTCAATCTCATAGTCTCCAACTCTTCCCAACTCTTCTCTCTAAAACCCATTAACTCTACCCTATGAAGCACATACACTTTAAAGTGAGTGTTATGTCCGTGTCGGACACATGTCAGACTCCGACACTTGTAAGATATTTGTCCGACACGTATCAGACAATCTAATGCTGTGTTGGATTTTAAACAACTATAAAATCACATGTCAGTATCGTGTCTAACGCTATGTCGACATTAAATAAAGTATAAAAATCCTGTATTAGATATCTAAAAGTCACATATCGCTTAAATAAACATGAAAAAAAATATCATTCTGACATAAGCAAAATGTTAGTAAAATTTACATACATTACGAACTAGGTGAGGTATCAGTTAATTTTTTTTAGATTTTGTTTTGTTTGTTACTTTATAGAAGCTATAGATTTAAATTATTTTTCATCTTACCTTTAATAAAACTAATTTTTCATGTTTGATTATTTTTGACAAGTTGATTATTCATTATTCTACTCATATAGGTAGAAGTGTAGAAATGATTACTTCAAAAAATACCGTTGAAAAAGTTGAAGACAATGCACTTCTTTAAAAGTATGTAAAGAAAATCAGAAAATTAGAAACATGAAAAAATTTATCTATATATACTAATAATAAAATATTGCTTGTCGTGTCCCCGTATCTTCTTTTTCTTTTTTGCCGTCGTGTCCGACTCCCTTGTCTATATCTGTACTACATATACTCTACTAACTCTACGTGCCAAACAAAGCCTACATCTCTTCAACAACAAATGAGAGTATCATAGTGTGGCATCTCGTTTATGCAGAAAATGATAAATAATCGTTATCAGAAGTTGAAGTGCTCCATATATTTCCCCTCAAAGGAGAAAAACCGAATAAGGTGAGCACATTTTATAGGATTAATTATTGACCTTTGCATTAGCATTTCCTTGGATTGATTGATCCCATTTTCATAGAGACCATCCTATTGATGGATCATCTCATGTTAAGGTTATCTCCTATTCTTTCAACTATCAACTATCTTGCATTATTCACCATGAAATGAATGAGATGGTTCTCGCTAAGGGGGGTGTTATTGGTTTGAGATTCTCGAGTTGGACTTGGACAATTTCTAAGATTTTAAAGTTTAGTGTTATTGATTTGGGTTTGAGATTTGAATTTTAAAATTTAGTGTTATTGATTTGAGACTAGGATTTGGATTTCAAAATATAGTGTAATTGGTACTAGGACTGGGACTACTTTTGAAGTCTTGCTTTTTAATCCAAGTATGTACATTTAAATCAATTCAACTATAAAAAAGTCATGTGAAAACTTGTAGGCTTTTCATTTGACTTGGATTCTCTTTATTCTCCCTCCCCTCCAATTAATCCTACCCCCAATTATTATTGTAATAATAATGCTATTGATAATAATACTTTAATATTAATTTAAAAATATAGTCAATAATAAAGTATTATTATTAAGTTAATGTTTATTACTAAGAAATATTAACTAAATCATAATTAATTTTTAATTAATAATTGTACATAATTAAGTAAAGCTGACTAATTATTTTATTATTCATTAAGAAATGTTTATAGTAATCTTGTGATAAATCTAATAATTAGTGAAAAAGGTTAGCAACAATCTTAACACAATTTCAACCTACTTAGAATATTTATAAGATAAAAAATAAATAGTGCATGTCAACATTAGTAAATATGAACATTCATTATTTGTAATTAATCTTTGGTTTGGTGTTAAATATTTATTTTATTTTTAACAATTGGATAATTTCTTATTTTAGTGCATAATATTATTTACCTATGTATAAACTATATCAAATTAATATCTATAATTACTAATAACCAATAATAGTTACTTTAATGTTTATTACTAAATATTATTGATGTTCAATAAAATTAGTTAATCAGTGTTAGATTAGCGTCTAATATGATCAAATAATGAATTAAACAATATTATAAAAACTCCTATAAATTTATCCTAGTTATTAGTCTAAATTGTTTAACTAAAAGTCTAAATTGTCTTAGTGTGTTCCCTCCACCCTCTTTTATAGTCCACACCTATAATGGTGTATGTGACATTTTGTAATCTGATCATTGTCGTATTTTCTGATATACGGGACTTTTTTGAGTTAGGATGGGGATTGTCGCTGTTGATGGGGTCTATGCTCGTCGTGACTCTTTATATTTATTTTTCTGCCTTTCTATATATTGATTTTTTTCTTTGGTTTGTTTCTGTTGTATTGTTACCTTTTGTTTGTGCCGTTAAAAGCTTTTTAATGAAACGTGAGGGCTTGTCCCACCAGTTTCCTAAAAGTCCTAGTCCTACTTCAAGTTCTAGTAAATCCAACTAAAAAGTCCAAATACTAGTCTAAATCCTAGTAAATCCCTCAAAAAATCCAATGCCTAATTCGAGTCCTGGTAAATTCAACTAAAAAGTTTAAGGTGTAGTTTGAGTCCTAGTCCAATCCGAATTCGAGTCTCTGTCCAAGTCCGACCCGAGAAATTCCAAACCAATAACACCCCCTAAAAAATCACGAATATAAATAAAAATAAAAATTGAAAGTTTTTATAAGATATCATCCTATTGTGATTGGATGAGATCAAGTGGTCAGATGAGATCTAATTTACTTTTCTATGTTAAGATAACAACAGTGTGATAAGATTGGATGATATGATAAATACATAAAGAGAGAAGTCTGTGGGTTGAAATGAATAATCTTAGTTCTTTTCTTCATCCTCCAATTATCTACCAAACTAGTCGAACAACGAAGGCTCCACCTTGATCATATCGGGTTGGGAGTTCATGCTGCTAGCTGCGTCTAGGTCATATCTAGGTGAGAGTATTGAAAATCTAGCAACTCATTGTAATTATTTGTTAATTTTTATAATATTCTAATAGAACAAAATTTTGATTTATAACTAGATCATATCACTTTTGCTGCCACTAAAAGATGTATTAATGTCTATAATATTTTGAGAATTGCAAAAAATTACTTTAGTGTTTTATTATTAATCTAATGATTGTGATGAGATCATAAGTATTAGGTTAATTGGAAATATCCAGGATAATTTATTGCATAATATGCAGGTGATATAATGATATTTACCATAATGGGATTATGATTTCCTTTAATTTCCCTCATTTATATATCAATTAAATCGAGTTTTTTAAAATTAAAATGATAGGTGGCCTTCCATTACCCACATTGTCGAGTTCAAAAGGTGTGTAGGTAAGTGTCTTCCCTAGCAGTGCCGAACTCCGCTTAAGATTGTTTTACGATATTTGGTCAAAAGAAGCTGGGTTGTGCTGAGGCAGAGCTTACACATGTTCTAAAATCCTCGAAAATGTGGGCAAGGAAGGTTATCGAGCATTTTAATTTGAATTAACCCGATTTAACTCTATATTGTAAAATAAAAAGACAAAAATAAAAGAAATCATAATCTCATTATGATAAATATCATTATATTACATGTGTTATAGATTTCACAAATAATATCAATAAATCATTATGGGTCTTTCCAGTTAACCTAATTCTTGTGATCTCATCACAATCATTGGATTAATAATAACAAAATCATTAAAGTAATTTGCTATGGCAATCCCCAAAATGCAACAGACATCAATATGTCTATCAGCGAAAGTGGCAATACGATGTAGCTATAAATAAAAAATTTATTTTATTAAAATAAATAGAAATTAACAAATACTTATAATGAGTTGCCAAATCTTCCTTTCTCTTGCCTAGATATGATCCAGGTGCAGCTAATAAGATGAACTTCTTGCTCGATTTGATCGAAGTGAAGCATCCGCTTCTTGTAAACTTAGACTAGCTTGGTAGATCGCAAGAGAAAGGAGAGGTGATTCTCTAAAAGAGAGAATTAAGATTAGTCCGTTTCAACCTCTCTCTTTATATGCTCATCCTTTGATCCAGTCTTATTATCTAAACACAATGCGTTAGATCTCATCTAACTACTTGGTCTCATTCGATCACAGTAGGATAATATCTCTTCACCAAATTTGTGAGAATCAAATCTCTCTGGACATGATCATATCAATATTCAGAAGATGCTTAATGGATGACAAATCCGGTTCAGGTTTTCATTCACAAACTCCTCTCATTATATACTCATCCTTTGATCCAATCTTATTATCTAAACACAATGCGTTAGATCTCATCTGACCTCTAGATTTCATTCGATCACAGTAGGATAATATCTTTTCACCAGATTTGTAAGAGTCAAATCTCTTTGGACTTGATCACATCAATATTCAGAAGATGCTTAATGGATGACAAATCCGGTTCAGTTTTTGATTATTATTGAGTCTTACTAATAATCCAATAAACCCGATCGACTCAATTGCACTTGAATCAATTGAGGTATCTAGTCCAAACCAGTCTTTTAGGTTAGGTCGAAATGAGACCTGATTAATTTCTTAATTTAAATCATCTTATGATCACCCTAATAATTAATCAAGATTGTAGATCACAATGACTCTTTTATGCAATTACGATCTATTTTTTCACTTACTAACATCTAGTGTTAACCATTGGGAATGATGGTCCTTATCCAATCTTTTGTAAACGCTTAACGCCATATTGGATTTTAGGTTCAGTTGGGCTCTTATAAATCTACTTTGTAGTCACACATGATCACGAATTTAGACTAGCCCAATTAACCAATATTTACTCATAGGGGTTCATAAGAATAGTGATTCAATATTGAAAATCTCATAAAATTTAAATAATGTCTATCTGTACCTAACTCACTGCTTTGATATTTAGTTAATTTAACTGCATCAAATTGATGAATAAAGTGTAATCATTCATTATAAGACCGAGCATGGATCTCTCAGGTTTGAGGATAAAAATATAGTACATATGAAAACTTGTCCTATCTCGACAATGCCATAATTTCTCACGATAAATTTTTTATTGTCAGCTGTCAATGCATTCCTAATGCACCCAACGGATCAATCCAAGATCTCGTCTTTTATTTCGAGAATCGTGATTGTCACAAAAACACTGCATGCATATGACAAATTAGTCTAATTGAGCTTTTCCAAGCTTAATTTAGTTGTGACATGATTTAAGATGCAAGGATATTAAATATCTTGATTTCATGCAATTACATCTAATGATTGCCATACATTTATACAATGCAACCTCTGGATCTTGATATCTCACATCTAAATAATTATTTTCTAATTAATTCAATAGATAAAAACCCATTATTGTGCACATAAATAATTATTTGATAATCACTGAATAATATATATCACATACAAATTTATTGTGGTTATATTTGGACATAACACTAATAGTTCTCAATGAAGAATACATAATAATTAGTTGAACAGGTTTGCTGCTTCTATGGTTGGATATCTGATTCAAGTCTTCAACCGTGACTAGGAAATGTTGTGTCATGGGGATCACATACAAGATAGCAGAATAGTGTAAAAGATGAATCCTAAGATTTCACCTAAGCCGGGATTCTTTTGTGGTTGGCAACACCTTGACTGAGTGGTCCTTGATATTGGTGGACAGGAAACACTTATTGCTTACCCCAATGAAAGTCTCATTTTGATTTGCGAAAAAAAAGAAAAGACATGGGTGTTAAAATTATTCATCCCTCAAGACAACTTTTCTGAATTCCCTTACGGTAAATTGTACATTTGACTACTGCACATCCATTACTGAATTCTGTTGCATAAAACTGTACAATCTGTACCATTTAAACTAATGGGCATTTAATGCTGATTTCCCTTACAGAAAATTGTGTCATGAACTAGTGGGTATTCATTATGTCCTTTTATATTGAAGTGCACATGAATTGTGAAGTGTGAACCATAAAGCTGTAAGTGGCGAACATACATTACCTCATAAGTATGCTGTCTTGCTCATATGGTGTGATTTCTTTACGATATTGCTTTCCACCTTGTTTTCCAAATCAACTATTGTAATTTTTAGCAAAGACGCCATATGCATACATGGAGATTGCCATTACATCTAGATGCTTGGAAATGCTGGTTTGAAAATATTGTTTGTTTACTTGGAAGAAAAAACACAACTTTGTTTGAGGTTTTCAGACTAAGCCACAATTTGTTTTTTTTTTGTTCTGTAGGCAGCCACTGTGGCAGCTTTTGCAAAGATGACACTTGCAGATTCAAAGAAAATTCTTCCAGCTCAATTTTACCCTTCATGGGTTGTTTTTTCGCAGCGCCAGAAGTTGAGTGATTTTATGGATTTACTTATTTGTCGAATCATGTATTTTTTTCTCTGTTCATTGATATGGTTTCTATTGCGCTTGCAGCTGAACTGGCTTAACCTTGAACTGGCAAAAATCTGGCCTTATGTCAATGAGGTGAATAAGACTTGTAATTTTATAATCTTAAATGCCTGGTCCTAACTACGTGTACCATGCCAATCTCCATTAGGATTCTGCATTTAGTTGCAGGAACTACATGAACAGCTAAAACAATACTTCGCAATGGGTGGGATGATCTAACTCTGTTGCTGTTTGATTGCTTCAGGCAGCATCTGAGCTGATAAAAACTTCTGTGGAGCCAACTCTGGAACAATATAAAATGCCTATGTTAGCTTCTATCACTTTCTCAAAGCTAACTCTTGGTACTGTTGCTCCACAATTCACAGGTATGTTTTTATGATATTCAAACAAGGAAGATAATAGGATTAAACATATCTACTTGACACACCCATTGTTTTTTTGCAAAGAAACATGTTTTATCAAACATATAATTAAGTTCGTTAAGATTTGTGCTTCATTTTGTTTGCCTGTCTAATGGATACTCATTGGAAATGAAACATGCTGGATTCTGGAACTGCTATTCATATGGTGAACTAGCCCTTGGATTTGATTATTGATAACCATCTCATTTAATCACATCATCTTGGGTTAAAGGCTTTGGCGATGTTGTATCCTATGTAGCTATGCATGAGAGTATCTTGCATTCTTTGAATGTTTGACACCATTCATGGTTCTCACTGTTACCTCCTAACATCATGCATACAAGATTATTATGAAGAAGAAACAATATTTATCAATATACATGGTTTTGCCAAATTCGACCTACATCTGTGTGGAGAAAACTGGAAGGAACTTTTTACTATAAAATGGAGAACATAGAGAACAAATTCATCCCTCTTGAATTCCAATAAAAGATCTCAAGAGCAAATCCCTTTCCTCTGCAAGTTGAAGTTTGGACTGCCAGGTTCAATTGGCAATTTGGCTCAAGAGGCAAATGCCATTAGTGACATGTTTCAGAAGAAGGACAAACTTTATGTACTGTCAAGATTGTCTTTGTTAGGAGTAGTGTGGCACTTGTGGCAAGAAACAAACGCAAGAGAATTTTCCAACTAGAAAAACTAGAACAAAATTAGTGTGTTTAGAAGACTGTATGAAGATATAAATATCCTCGTTCAAACTTGTCAATGGAAAGCCCCAGCAGACCTAGACCTACTGATGGGGGGGACAAACTGCAAAAAGAGGAATAATTGAGAACGGACACTAGAAACTCTCAACGTAGGGTTTGTAACTCAAGAAAATTGTCGGGAATTTCTTCCTAGAACATCTCACCCTAAAGCACACTGGCTACAAAAAACTTAAACAAGCATTTTTAATTTTCAATCATCGACTGTTGAAAATAATAGTAGTCTTGGCCTTATATAGGCCTACATCACATAAAACTTTCCACCACAAACAATGTGGGACTAAAAGGAAAGTTAAAACAAGCAAAACTAACAACTCCTAAATCAACTGAAATAAACTAAGTAAAACCACTCGACGTGTCTATCATTCCCCCGGGTTGGGAAAAAGTCGACCTTGTCGAGTCTAGACCTCAGCTCAATCAGGCCATGGTGGTGATGGTGGGCCTAGCATATGTGTAGCATGGCTGAACTAAGGCGGTGAAGGTGGGATTGACGGACCCACTGTAGGCGATGGTAGATCCAGAAAGACATATACAGGAAACGAGTCGAGTCCTTACTACTGAAAGTCAGACTGATAGCAGGATCCCATGGAATATCCAACTAATAGGATGGAAGCATTCCTCTTCAGGATCCTATAGAAACCTGTACGCTAATTGTGCAACGTCATCACAATCATCACAATCTCAGGGTGAAACATACCTCTCACTTCATTAACAACTCAAATTCCTGCAAAATATTATGTGAAAATGTGACAAATGTATAATCAATCATTATTGCAAATTGCTATATGTTTAGAAATTTTCTCATGTGCAATAGGTAAATGCAATGCAATAGACTCACTAGATTCGACTCCTAAAGATAGGAGAAAGAAAGACATGAGTTTTTTTTGAAGATGAACTTTAGACGCTGCTAGCAGTATAACATTAGTAGGGTTAATAGAAATCTGAAAAAACTCAGGAGAGAAATCCAAACGCCCACTAAAAGCACTAGAGTTAACCTTATGTGCTATATCAAGGAACTCTAATGACTTGTGGAAGAGGAGACGCTAGGAGTAGTTACAATAGATCCAGTCTCTGTTTCTTGACTTTCTTGATTATCCTCATGAATATGGTCTCATCAGGTATGGGTGTACTAGAATTTACTAACGCTTTCACAACATAAATAGTACTCTCAGAAGACATAAAGATCTCCTTAGAAATCGGTGGACAAGGGTCACTTGATGTATCCTCTATGACGCTAGAAATCTCAGAATGAATATGGACATCCTCAACAACTTATGAATTGCCAACATCATCACTAGACACTATATTAATATGTCGACTCTCTGAGGGGCACTGGTAATCATAGTGTCCACATTTCTCACATTTTGAACGCTGCTCTCATGAGGGGCACTGATAATCATAGTGTCCATATTCCTCACATTTAGAACATTGGCTCTCAGGATTTGACACTGACTTCCCCTTGAAAGTTAAGTCTATCTTTATCCTTAGGACAAAATCAAAAGCATCTTCAAAAGAGTCCACATCATAAAAGCTAGTGATCATAGCATATCTAATGTCGGATCTTAAACCTGAAACAAACTTGGTTATGGTCAAGGAATAATACTCTTTCATATCACAACGACGGGTTAAGTCCTCAAGCTGGCTATGTAATCTCTAACAAACAAATCACCCTGACGGAGGTTGTGTAACTTGTCTAATTCTATCCTCTCTCGAAGTGGTCTAATCATGTGATCAAGCTTAGCTAGATTATTCATCTTGGATTTTTCAAAATGAGACAAGACATAAAGGTGAAGTCAAACAAGTGCATAGATGCAACATAAAATTCTTGACTCAAAATAAAACTAAATGCATGCATTAAATGAGAAAGAGTTAAATACTCTAAAATTCAACTTCTAAATGCACAAATGCAATTCTACAAGTGATCAAGGTAACACACAATGATGCAAACACTAGATAGAAGCAAAATACAAACCATCTAATAAAATTATTGTAATTCACTAATATAGAAATTAATCGACAATTGATAAATCGGTTCAAGATAGATGTCACCTGAGGGATGAGTTGTTCACGCCCAACGTTAGATTCTTCTAGGATTTTTTTGAAGAAATGTCCACAACTGAGGGCAGAAAATCATGCACAAGGTCTTGAAACAGCGGTAATGGGAGTTTGGAGAAAACTGGCTTGAAACATGAATCGGTCCTGAATCAGGCCTGAAACAGAGTCCAAATGGGGACTGGACTGTTGCAGCTTGATCGAATCAGTTCTACTGAGGATTAGTCGACCTCAACGATCTGAAGTGGATGCTGGTGTGTAGATCTTGTCTTCATGAATGTAATGGCTCAAAAATCACCTAAAACAAACATCGGATACAAAAGTCACAGCCGAAAGTTGAACCTTGTGCGTCAAACGGTTTTGTACTGTTCTGAACCCATTATTGTAGCAAACGATTGTGGGTTGGGTGATTGTAGCAGTGGTTTTTAACTTAAACTCAATAACTCTTTAAGTTGGATCACGGGTCGGGTTGGAGATCTAAACCCGCTTTTCTTCTTCCTTTCAGCTGATGTTGTTCGACAAACCCACGGATGGATTGTGGATGATGACGACGGGCAGCGCGGGGAATCGGCGGCGAGCCGGCAGCAGCTATTTGGACGCGAGGAAGGGGGCGCCGGTGAACTTTGATGCAAGCGAGCACAGTGAGAGAGAGAGTTCAAGTAGATGGTGGTGATGGCGGTTTGCTATCGAAGAGGAGGAAGACGAGGTCGGCAGCGAATATATGGTCTGTTGTCGCAGCGAGGAAGGCGGCGAGAAGGAGATTTCGACGCGTCGGGATGGTGAGGGTTCCACGGAGGCCGGAGGAGAACTCCAACGAACGGGGAGATGAACGGTGAAGGCATCGTCAATAATACACAGTTCAGTTTACAAACAAATGCTATTTTAAAATCTGAGTATCGACCACTGGTTTTTAGTATCAATATTATCAGCAATATTGATAATATTGGCCTGGATATTGGCCGATATTATAAGGTTAAATATCATATCGGGTACCTTAAAACCCTATACGATATTGCTAATATATATCGAAGTCAGGCTATATTTAGAACTATGATAATTACATTCATAAATTTTGAATTTACTAGGAAGTAACACGTGTTTTGTGTCTTTGTTTGTGCAAGTAGTTGTTTTGCCTGGTCCTAATGATTGTTGGGAGTCATATTGGTTATCTACCAAATATGTTTGACTATGCAATTGCCATTTTAGCATAGTTGTAAAGTCTATAGTGGGCAAGATGTTTGGGTTGAAATCCCACTTGCACCAAGACACGACCATTCTCTCAAAGAAAAAAAAGGAGAATATGTTGAGCACATGATTTCCAGGTTTTCATGCACTCGTGTACTAGCTAAAAATTTTGCAGCATTCCTTGTCAATTTGGCAGTGAATACAAAAAGGTGTTTGATATAGCCTACTTTTGTTCATTGACATGAAATATGATAATTTTTTCCCCATGAGATAACCATAGTTGAGTCCCCTCATTCTGCATCTCGTGTGTTGGCACTATGCATTGTGTATGCCTTCTTCAATCCTATCACATGAAGGTCTTTTGTTTTAATCCCTACCGCTTAAGGTCCTCTTATGTACTGTTCAAACTTCAAAGAAACACATCTGATATTTTAAACATGTGAATATAAATTTATCTTCCACATCTAAGTTAATTCAGATTCTACAAATTTAAAAATGGTTACAGCTATTCTAAATTATAATCCACAAAATATCACATATTGTATTAGTAACCCAGACCCTTCTAGATATTACTTTGTCTAAATAAGAAGATGGCACTATAAGAAAAATAAAAAATAAACATATCAGAAATACAATGACCTAATTCCACTCTATATTTCTTGGATACTTCTGATATACATTGGACATACCTAATCCATTTAGTTGATTGCTTACCACTGTGCATCAATTTGTTTTATATTGTGATGCTTGCAGTTGTCAAATTTTCACTCCCAAATATCACCAGAAATCTCATATATCATGACTACATTCTTCAGGAGTCGCTATTATTGATGATGATAGTTCTGGTATAACCATGGAGTTGGAGTTGCAGTGGGACGGGAATCCAAATATTGTACTTGATGTTCGAACCATGCTAGGTGTGGCACTTCCTATACAGGTAATATGATAATTCCTTATGTTGCATATGCATAGAGACAAACATGTATGGCTACTACGATGAATAGATTATGCAATGGGCTTCTAAACAAAGGCCTAGGAATGGAATCAAGAATGGAAAAGTTTCTGGGAATTGCGAGGTGACAATTTAGGAAACTGATACGGGTGCATCAATTGTCCCATGTCATATATTAGGTCCAGTTTTAGGGACAAAGTTAAAGTTATTTACAAAGAGTAGAAATAGTTCTGCATACTAACGACTACAACCTCACATCCTATCCGGGCATGCAACAAAATGTTCAACAACAACAGGAAACTGTTCTATCTGTAGAGTCGGCTACGTTAATTCTTTTTCTCCATTCAGCTGAAATAGTTGCCCATATCACCAGTTAAAATCACCCATTTAAAAGCTATAGATTCAATTATTTGTAACTCATATTATCCATGTTTAATAATTTTTTGACTTATTCATTTTTATATTACCTATAATATATTCAAAAACATATATGAATATGGTGTGACAATATCAATTTCTGTGTTAGGAACTTGAAATTTCCAGATCCACCATGATAAGCTGTACATCCATATGGATTAGATTTACAGCAACAATAAACAAATGCTCTATCTCAAAATTTTAGGGTTGTCTACATGAGTGCTTTTCTTCCACTCAGTCTGGTAAGGGTTGTCTCCTCTGTAATGCCTCGAGTATTTTTTTCAAGGTTTCTCTTAAAAAAATGTTATCTACGGTTAATTTGTAAGTTCATGAGAATTAAATATAATAGAGACTTTTCTAATGTATATCCCATGTGCAACTATTTACTTTCACTTGGGGTATGACATACTCTCCCAGTTTAGGATATGACGTTCTTGCTATGCTAACACTTTGCTAGATGATGTGAGATTCTAGAGATGAGATGGCTCTCACAGATTAAATAGGTAGCCCCCACCACATCTCTGTGTTGTGTGACACATTGTTCCATGTAGCACTTTGCCTTATGTGGTATTTAGTTCTACACACTGTTCATGTTAGTTTTGGTACTATTTGTAATGTCTTACATATTTTTCTCTCTACAATTCACACTAAAAATGCTAGCTATTGTTAATTCTTTAGTTCATAAGAATTATTATATGCTAGATACTTTTTCGATGAAGATCCCGTGTTGGTCTATTCACTTTTTCTTGGAGTGTGACGTATTGTAAATTGGTAAAACACGGGTGAGCTACACACTCAATGAGTAGAGCACCTTATTATCGGTGACTAATACAATTACAAGATTTTACTTCAATATACGACAATGCAGTAAACATTATATTCATAAAAAAAGGATTTTCAATGCAAGATAATAAAAAAGAAAAAATTTCACAACACCTGTGCTAACTACTTTATGGTTTGGGTCTATATCGGGTCTATCGATAAAAAATAATTATTTACTCACAAATGCTTTGTCATTTCTTTTTTTATTCTAGTTATTGTTATGCCAAAAAATGAAGAAAAATAGAGATGTAATTCTAAGTGACATGATTAACCCCCACCCCATCTTTCAATTCTTTAGGATAAGAAGGAAAGACAAATAAACAATTTATTGAAGCTCAACAAAAATCTAATGAATCTAAGATCCTATTTTGGAGAACAAAAAAATCATACCATATTTCATAATTTTCTCAATAATTCTGATATATAAACAATGAAGAAGTCAATAAACCAACAAATTGCAAAGTATCATAAAGGCACTATAATTGGATATAGCCAATCTAAAGTTCCCACAACACCTAAAGGTGGTCCTCACCAGTCACCACATGTTTAGTGTGACACTTAGTTCCTTATATCCACACATAAAAGCATCTAATGGTGCCCCCACGACATCTATAGGTGGCCCCCATCATGTGTGACGTGACATTTAGCTCTCAATTCTAATAAATCAATACAGTAAACAAATCAGAATCATTGCCAATTATCAATAACAAAATAAAATATCAAATTCTCATATCTCACAATAAAAACATATCAAAAACAATTTTACATGTACAAAGATATATTATGTACAAATAATACTTGATTTCCAAAATTCATAGTATGACAAAGTCTACTCACCCCAAGACTCAGGCGTTACATCCTTAGTAACATGAAGCTCTAAGACATTACAAATACTTCTTAATTTCCTCCATCCAAGTTCGTTTATGCCTCTTTCGAGCCCTCATTGTCCCATTAACTATGATCCTATCATTTTCCTAATAGACGCATTTATTGGCTGTGTTGCATTTGTTCAAACCATCTCGATCGATTTTTCTTGAGAAACCTCTAAATTTCTATGAATGCACTCATTTCTTATACCATCTCGTACCGTATTGTCACTCATCTATCTTAGCATTCTCATCTCTCTTACACTCATCTTTTAGAATGTAGCTTTCTAATTGCCCAACATTCTAAATTATAGAGCATAACATGTTTTTGTAACCACTTCATAAAATATTCCCTTTAATTTCATTTGTATCCTGCAATCAGATAATATACTAGAGACACTTCTCCATGTTAACCATCCTGACTTGAGTTTATTAATCACATCTTTTTAGATTCCACCATCTTGATTAGTACTTGAACCCGAATAATAAAAATGAGCACTTCAAGGTTGTTAGAATAAAGAGAAAACAACAAGAATGTGTGAAGTTGAGTGAGGGTCGACGAGGTGATAGGCAATGTTAGGCATGATCGGCGATGTCGAGTGAGGGTAGGCAAGGTGACTGACAAGGTCGTGCATGATCGGCAATGTCAGACAAAGGTTGGCAAGATCAGGTGCGGTTGGAGAGGTGATCAGGAATTAGGTGAGAAAGATCTGGGTTGGATGGGTTTTTCTTTGATGGGCTTTGAGATGTTTATTGGAGGCGGGTCAGGCGGAGAAGCGGGTTGGTTGGAGTTTTGGAGAGGTTTGAAGAGTTGGCTGTTGGGTTTATTTTGGGTGGCTTGTAGATTGAATGTTGTTTGTCGCTGTTGTCATGAGGGAGAAAGAAAGAAGAAAGAAGAGAGGAGAGAAGAAAAGATAGAAGAAGAGAAGAAAGAAAAAGAAAAGTTAAAGAAACTTTGAGTCAATAGAGAGAAGAAAGAAAGGTGAGTAAGAAAGAAAATTCAAAACTATTAAAATTTTTCTGCTTTGATATAGAGCCTAAAGCTAGCATGTTAGAATAGAGAGAAGACGAGACATCCTCATTTAGAGTGTGATCGTTTATTTATAAAAGAAAAAGAGTACATATCCTAATAGGATTAGGTGAACACCAAATATCCTAATAGGACTAGGAGAATACAAAATAGAAGAAAAACATGTTAAAAATATATTTATTCTACTCTAATTAAGGTATTTCTTGACCATTGTACTATGTATTCATTTCTTCTCTCCATATTGCTAAAGTTAAATTCTATATATTCGATTTAATTCTAAAGTTTCTCTCCATTTATCTAGTTAAAACTTATTCATTTGCTACTCTTATCAACTAATGCTATATCATCAACATACAACATGTACCAAGAGACTCCATCATGAATATGTCATCTATATGGATTAGATGTGTATTGGATGTATATCGTCATGTATAATCCTCTTCTTTTGTGGTGATTACCTTTAACCCGATAAGTTGATTTAGAGTTGATAATAATTTTGGTATCACACTAGTGGACAAGATAAAGAAGAAAATATGGGTAATTTTTGCTTTGTGGTTCAAGTTAAAGATTTAACAAAACCTCTTTATGTGAATCATACTCGTGCTATTTGTAACCAATTTACCCAAAAAAGTTAAGCCGAGTAGTGGTGGGCCAAAAACTTTTTTATAACTCAACATTTGACATGTTTATGAAATATAATCCTGGCAATCCATTTTGAATCAGTCGACCAAGCATCTTGTATCTGTTGATGCCAATGCACTTAGATGGAAAAAACCTTGTTGACGAGACCTAAGATCGTAAAGTTATGAACTTGAATCCAGGCCTTATCCAAGTAACCTCCTGAGCGCCTTCAAGTTTAGATGAATAGATCTAACTAGATACTGTAAAAGAGTAGTGTGACAGAAGTCTTAATAAATGTTAAATATTTTTTATCATCTTTTACTACATAGAGTTCTCAGTGATCGCTTTCCAGAGCCATAATTTTCTGACGAGATCTAATTAGTTTTGGACTTACGAGATCCATTAATTGATATCACCAGAAAATTTTAGTGGAGATTTTCTTTTTGTGGAAGCATAATGTATTCCTATAGTTATGTGTTGCGGAAATCATTCAGAACAGAAATACTTATTGTGACAGAAAGTAAACGAGGTTGGTAGTAGCTGGAATGAGGTATAAATGTATATATCATAAATTTGCTTCCATGAGAGTTTGTGAATTTCTTTTGGCCACCATACCTCTGTTTTTGCCGTGCTTTGGAGCAAGTTTACTACTTACCAGTTGTTCTCAGTTACATGTTCCCAATTCAGGTTAAAAACATTGGTTTCACTGGAGTTTTCCGTTTAATCTTTAAGCCATTGGTGGAAGAGTTTCCCTGCTTTGGAGCTGTTTCTTATTCTTTAAGGGAGAAGGTGAAAAAGTTTTTAGTTTTTTAATATCTTGTCCTTATATCCAGTGTAATATTACAGGCTAACAACACCCTTTCCTTTAACTGTAGAAAAATCTGGATTTTACTCTAAAAGTTGTCGGTGGTGATATGTCATCTATTCCTGGAATTTCTGGCGCTATTGAGGTTCCAAATACATTGCTTTATCTGAGTCAATGTTTTAATTATTCTATAACATATACTTCTGTATATTCTTTTTCTCATTGTTTGATACAACTCATAGGATACCATACACAATGCTATTGAAGATTCCTTAACCTGGCCTGTACGGAAAATTGTTCCCATTTTACCTGGTGATTATAGGTATGCTTATGTTAATTGTTCACCTTTTAGTGAATATGCATGCTTGGATTTTTCCGTAATGTGAATGGTTGTTGTGTTCTTGTTTAGTGACCTGGAGTTGAAGCCTGTTGGTGTTTTGGAAGTGAAGCTTATTCAAGCTAAAAACTTGTCAAACAAAGACATTGTAGGAAAATCTGACCCATTTGCTGTGGTACACATACGACCACTACCTGATAGGACGAAGACTAGCAAAACAATTGTAAGTGTGCATATTAGTACTTTTTTTTTTTCATTCGTAGATCTTGTTACAGTATTTGTAATAGACTTGGCTTCCTTGCAGAACAATGATTTGAACCCTATCTGGAATGAAAACTTTGAGTTTATAGTTGAAGATGCAACTACTCAACATTTGGTTGTAAAGGTTTATGATGATGAAGGGGTACAGGCAGCGGAACTTATTGGTATGGCTCAAGTAAAGTTGAAGGACCTTCAGCCTGGGAAAGTAAAGGATGTCTGGCTAAAGCTTGTTAAAGATTTGGAAATCCAGAGAGACAGAAAAGATAGGGGCCAGGTGAGCTGTGGAATCATGATGACCATGTTGTTTATTACTATTTTTATGACAAATAGCAGGTTTCATAAAACTGTTTGACGAACATGCTAGACAAAAATAATAGGCAGATAAGATTTCTGTGAAATTACTGGTCTAAAGCATAATAACTATCAAACACCAGGGTAAAGGCATGAAATACTGGATAATAAAAGTAGGATTTTTTTTTAATTTTTTTTTGGATATTGTGTGTGTGTGTGTGTGTGTTGTGGGTGGGGGGGGGGGGGGGGGGGTGTTAGGTTTAATCTCTATTACAGAACTAAACTGGGCAAATTTCTCTTTGTTGGACTATAGGAAAGAAAATATTCACTTAATTTATTCCTGCTATGTTGAGATTTTTGCCATTTTGAAATTTGTATCAGGATTTATTATTGGATATTACTGGAATGTGAAGATTTCAGAGAAATTCTGCTCTATGTTAAAGATAAAGTTCATTTATTTTTGACAAACTAATAGCTGGTTTGGTCTTAAGAAATGAATCAAGGTAAAGAGATACTTTTTCTTCTACAGAAATAGTAAAACAATGGGTGTACATACAAGGACTTGCCATCTTTTTATTTTTTAATTGCTACAATGATGAAAGGAAAGTTTTCGTTTCCAGTAATTAAAATTTGGGAAATTCATAAATGCAAAATACAAGAGAAGAAATGGCCAATATTCTTTCTGACATTCTTAAATTGTTTCTCCCTTTTTAATTTACAAATTTGAATGAAAAAATACCATAATATTTTCTGTCTCCAAATCTTTATAAAGTTGTGTTGGTTTTCTCCTATGCAACCAAATGTTCAAAAAATAACAACTTCCTTTTCTTTCTCTTATTCTTCATTCATAGTACTTTTTGTATGTTTGATTTTCCAAGAAACCAAGGTAGCTTTCAGTTAATCAAGCCTGCCTTTATCAAACTACTCTTGTATACTATAAAATTTTTTATAGCAGAAGATCTTTATACATAAGAGAATAACCTCAAAATCCCTCCAAGTACTAAAAAGTATGCAACTTGTGTTAATTTTTGGGAGTTGTACACAAAGAATTTGATCTTAAAAATTGAGAGAGGTGGGTCCTCCAATCCGACCAAAATGTATACTAGAGCATGCAATGGAATTATGATTTTTGGACTGCGGGAAATCCATTTCCTCCAAATTTTCTCAGATCTTCCCCAAAGTATCCTACAGATTTTAAGTTAAACTCGGGTTGGCTTCGTTAAGATAGGACACCTTGACTTGTTCAGTTAGCGACTTCCTGATCTAGTGGACATTTTGCACAAGACTGGACATATTTGGAAGCTTAACAAGATGAGCTTCCTTATGGTGCTTATATCATTGTCAAATTTGTACTATTCTAATACTTGCTGAAATTTTGGGTTCTCTCTGTTGTATGTGATCCTCCTAGATCAGAATCTGAAACCTTGTACTTGCAAGAAAAAAAGTGAATACTTTTTGTATTTAAGTGATAAAGAGCACTCCCAATTAATTTTTTTTCTGGAAACTTTCTTTTTAGACTCAAAATATAATTTTGCAAGTTCCAGTGTAGCTCATCATTTACTACATAGTTGCATTCAGTCAGTGATTTTGTAACCAGATTGCTATGGAGATCTGTCTTATTGAATGTTCATTAGCATTCTTTTAGAAACAATGAACTACATCATGAACTTAAATATTTTGTTTCCTCACCATTAAAGTGCCCATGGATGTGTCTGTGTGACACATTTTCTTTTTCCACTTATTCCAACCTGATAGATGGAACTGCCTGTCTTCTACCTTTTCCCGCCAGGTACATCTAGAACTTCTATACTGCCCTTTCGGAATGGAAAGTGAATTTACTAATCCATTTGCCGATCAAAAGTTCACTCTGACTACTTTGGAAAAGTCTATGAAGCGTGAGGTCTATGAAACTGAGACTGCTGAGACTGACAAGACATCAACTCTGAGAAAAAAAGATGTCATTGTGAGGGGAGTGCTTTCTGTGACAGTTGTAGCCGCAGAAGACTTGCCTGTGATGGATGTCATGGGAAAGGCAGACCCATATGTTGTGATCACTATGAAAAAAACGGAAACAAGGAACAAAACAAGGGTAACATTTGCATCCTTTGTGTAATTTGTCTAGCTATTCATCTTTCTGATTATATGATTTTGTTTGTTTGCAGGTTATCCATGATACCTTGAATCCAGTATGGAACCAGACTTTTGATATAGTGGTGGAAGATGGGCAACGTGACATGCTTATTTTTGAAGTCTACGACCATGACACCTTTGGAAAGGTGGATTTTTTTTATTGAAACTTTTGATTTGTTATCTTGAAATTTCATGCAAAACATTGTGACTGACTAAACCTTGGGTGGGCTCGGTAGATCTTTTATAAACCTAATTCCAAACTAAAGTCATCTAGAATGAATCCAGTAAAAACACAGTTTCAAAATTAAACTGTTCATACCTTTACATTACTCCCGTTGGTCCCTAACTCAAACATAAGAGTCTCTAAAGTCTTCTGGTTCTAAAATCTAATAAAACTAACTCATTTTCAAATTGATCCAGGTAACCTGGCAAAATTGCTTCGAATTTGAATATATACGAAAGATCTATGATATATTTTTCTTTGTAACATCCGCATAATGCACTTTGATAAACCTTTTGTGTGTACGGAACTTTGTGATAAAGATCTTCATGTCCATCCGGAATTATACAATCATATGCAACATATATGGCCATCTGTGTCTACTAGATTTTATTAATCTGTACACCTTTGTCTGGAGAAAAGTATGTCGAAGATTATATGGTAATCATTTGTTAGTATTTTGAGGGTATTTCAAAATTAAGCATAGTTCTTTTAGTCCCACATTGGATAGAAAAAGAACTCTTTAGTGTTTATATATGGAGTCTCTTTCATGATGGGTTGTGTGGGTTAGAAACCAGGGGGTGCTCGCGCGCACACAAGCCCATTGAAGCCCAGTGAAGGAAATTCGGTTACCGGATTTAGAAAATCTTAATGCGCATGTGCGCCCGCATCGCACGCGCAGGGGGGGTGCAAATCCGGGTTTCAGAGCCTCGCGGTGTGCCTGAATAAGCTAAGTTTTGCCAATTTTATTTTTGGATTTAAAATTAAAATAAAATCTTTTCAAATCCTGTCATAATATTTGGGTCAGAGATAGCTGTTGAGATTCGTATCTTTCCATGTCCTGTCCTGTCATTGCAGTAACACTTCCAAGACAATTTTGTTTGTCTGCACAAGGAAAGATTGTTCTCTGTTCAAGGATTATTTTTTGTTCCCAAAGATTTTCTAATGATGATAAACTCTCTTTATAAAAGATCTATTCTCAGCTCTCAAAAATAGAACAAACCATCTTCCTCTTCCTCTGAAATTTCCTTAGACTCTTCGGTTCTTCCCTGCATCTCTGGAGGAAACAAAACCGAGCTGTTCGAGGGCCTGTGCATTGCGAGTGCACGCTTGCAGGGCCAGCGATCGTTGAATCCTGGAGGGTAGGCGGCCATCAACCTGCTGCACTGAGAAACTCTCTCAGAGGGGCGCATCTACTCTTAAGGACAGTGTTTCGCATGCCTCGATCAACATAAAGAAGTTCCTTTCTTCTTGAAAGTTTAATTTAATTAGATTAGCAGTATTTCATACATATTTTTTAACAATCTTAAGAGTAGATATGGATACTGCTATGGTTGCTGCTACTAATGTTAAGTCTCTGCCTGACATCTCTAGGATTGAACCATTTAATGGAACCCACTATAAAAGATGACAAGAAAAGGTTTTATGTCCACACTTGATGTAACTGGTTATGCCTTTGCTATAACTGATCCTAAACCAGAGAAAGAAAAGGAATTGCAAAACTGGGAAAAAGCAACAAAATTTGTAGACACATCATTCTCAGCACACTTAGTAATGCACTGTTTGATGTTTACTGTCCTTATAAAACTGCAACTGAAATTTGAGAAAGTCTTAATAAGAAATACATTCTTGAAGATGCTGGAACTCAAAATTTGCTATTGGAAATTTTCTGAATTTTGTCATGTCTGATGAAAAAGATATTTCCTCTCAAATTCATGAATACCATGTTCTAATTGCTGATCTTAAAAATGAAAATATCACTGATGTAAAACCACCTGGATCGCAATCACCTTCAAATCGTAACCGAGATTTAAACTGAGGAAAAGATAAAAGTTGGGTTTCCACCCTTGCACGGGCTTCTCACCCAAAACTTGTAACGCCCCGATTTCCAAGATACGGGGACGTCACTGCGACGTATATACGTAGGTCAGAGAGTGCCCCACGTATATACGCTAAGCATAAAGTACAACAAGAAATCCGAGTACACACGAAGCGTGGTATTCATACAAATGCCAACATGAAAGGTACATATACAAAGTCATCACAGTATGATAAACATCTACACATTACATGTGTCTTTTATCATAACAAGTCCAAAAGTAAAATATACAAGATGAACAACAAAATGCTCACGAGTAGGATGGAGATCTCGTGAGTCAAAAGAGGAGCCTGGCACGAAGGAAGAAGAGCTAGCCTGCTCACTAGAGGAAGCTCAATCTACAGTGGATGGCTCCACTACGATCCAAGCTTCGAAATCTGAATATGCAAATCCAAAGGGTCAAGACATATAATAGTAAACAACTATAGCCAAGTGGCAAAGCGATAAGAATAGGGGTTAGAACACAAGTATAATATATGAGGACAGGTATCGCATACATGGAACAGGAAATCGAAAGTAAGGTTAATTATAAGCAAAAGTGATTGTATACGCTTAGGTCACGGTCCCATGAGACTAGTACATCGAAGGAATAATCCAAACAAGGAAACCCTCATATATATACCTTTGACTCATGCCACAGTATATCCAAGCGTATAGAATCAGAGATGCAAATCAACTATGGTCAAGCCAAGAATGCATAACAGTAATTGTCAAGGTCCATAATACACGTATCATAAGTCATAACCGGAACTATAACATGAATCACAATAGGCAACGTCTACTATTATTATTACTCGTCTAACTCATATATCTAGGTATGTGTTTGAGTGTACATCCCACACACATACATCCATATATAAGAAAGTCGAGGGTCGTTACCGGAAGTAGATGGAGAACTGATATCACCTCTTATAGTGGTTTCCATACACCTGGAACCAGCTTTGGAGGCCCAAAGTCCCCCTAAATGTAATGACATATAACTTACCGCCAATATATATATCCCATCACTATAAGCAAGGTATCATTCCGGCATCCATCACTTCCTCCCATACCCATACAAGTTGTCCCTTTTTATAGTTTATTATATAATTATCTGATTATGGGAATGAGTAGGATCATAACTGTAATCATACATGTAGTCAGAACTGTAATCATAAATGTAATCAGAAATGTAAGACATAGCAAGTGATCAGGTACTACATTCCCATTATCGAGATAATTATACAATGTTAAGTGTGTCATGCCTTGTTGTAAAGAGATAGCATGACAAAATGGTGATATACATGTGTTAAAAGGAAACATAAAACTAACAAGTCTAAAGAATTGACAAACGGTTGATAATGTTAACGAACAAGTCATGAAGTATCAAGTGGTGAGATCCATCAAGTAATAAGTCATGTGGTATCAATTATGAAGCATAAACAAGACTAAAGTACCACATGCATAGAGGTTAAGATCCAAAATCAGAAAAGAAAGCAACTAAATTAACCAGTCAGAATTAGTCGACTAGGTGAAAGATTAGTCGACTAATAAGGGTCTTCAGTCGACTAATAGTCCGCAGGAGTCGACTAAAGTGGTTTTCCAGAGAGTTTGGTAGTCGACTTGGGTTGGAAGGGTAGTCGACTTGGTGAACTATAAGTCGACTAACGAATACGCAAGTCGACTAAATCTGTGATGCATAAAATTGGGATTTATTTCAGGGACATGTTAGTCGACTAGGATCAAGGGTATAGTCGACTAAAGGTATCTAGTCGACTAGTAATATAGACTAAGTCGACTAGGGCCGAGAGTGTGGTTTTTGGTTCAAGGAAAATTAGTCGACTAGGGGTCAAAATGTAGTCGACTAGGGGAGTCTAGTCGACTGATAAAATAGCTTAGTCGACTAAAACTGTGAAATCAGAAAAGCTACGTTTTAACTAAGGTGGGTTAGTCGACTAGGCCCTAGGTTAAGTCGACTAATCCTGGGGAAAACTGAGCATAAAACAGAATTTCTGATGGTTGTTTGATGGGCTAAAAATACGATTTTTATGGCACAAACGTACATGAAATTGTCAGCACAATTTTACAAGGAGGTTGTCTAGTCTTGGTGAGTAAAGATACTCACGTAGATCGGTTATGCGAAGCTTTACGAACTCGGAATGGTTGTGGTCGACGAATTGATCAACGGAGATGTAATCGACGAAGAGAGATGATCCCCAATCCAAAGTAGTTGAGGTTGAAGTGAAGATGAAGACCTAGGTGATTGATGTTGAGATAGAGGAGGGAATGGTGAAGGTTTTCTCTTTGGTGAAGTGAAAAAGAGAAAGAAATGTAAAGGAAGGGATTTATATAGGTTTTGATTTTATAAAGGAGATGTAATTATGTAGAAGGGAGGGGTTTAATTGCAAAATAGGAGATGGGATGGGTGTCTCTCCTTGGCCACTTGGCCGGCCATGGAAGAGAGAGAGGGGTGCATTAATGGGGATATTTTGGAGGAAAGATATTTTGGAAAATATGAATTGTTGGAATTTTTAGAAATTGGAAATCCTTTGGCTTGGAGAAGAAGGAAAGAATAAAGGAAAAGAGAAAAAGAAAAGATTTGAAATGAGAAGATATTTTCTTGGTCTCCAAAATCAAAATGTCGGAAACACAGTTTCCCGAGTTAATGTCGAGCATGCGGGAAAACATTTCAGAAAATACCGAAATCGTCCGAAATTCAAGTATCTCGGAACGACTCGTAATTGCTACCAAAAATCAATAATATTATACTAAATATCATAGTGAAATCCGTTTTAAGAAATACGGTATAGTTTTAAAGTTAAAAATCCCGGAACCAATAAAATACCGACTCCGTTGGAATTTTCATAAATTCATAAAATCCTCAGAAAAAGAATGTAGGTAGAAAATATGATTCTAAGGAATAATGCCTAAAGGGCCATCTTGAAATTCCTAACTGTTTGGAATTTAAAAATACTGGAATTAGTCTTCTATCGACTCCGGCGGAAAATCCATAAATTCGTAAAATCTTCAGAAAAAGTATTTAAATAAGAAATGTGATTCTAAGAAGAAAAGTCTAAAGACTCTTCTGGAAATTCCAAGTGGTTTGTGAATTAAAAATCCGGGAAGCGGTCAGCGACACTGGCCGACACCCGTTATGAAGAAATTCCTTTTATTTCAGAAAATTCCAGAAATTCATGTAAAATCTAATATATTGGAAAATGATATTTGAAATTAAAATTGGTCGAATACGGAAAGTAAATCGAAAAATACGTTCGAAAAACTGAATACGCAATTAAGCACGTATTCCGGGAACGGGGTATTACAAAACTCGAGAGCAAAAGAGACTCAAGAATTACTCAGATAATTTGTGGAAATTTTAATCATTCAATAATTCTACATAATAGTCTAGGGGGCCTTATATAGGCTTTACAAAGAAGACTACTCGGAAATAACCGATGTGGTACTAAACGCCCACAAAGGAACACAAATAAAGCTAAAACACTAACTCAAATAAAGCTGAAACAAAACACTAAATCATCTAAATAAGCTAAGGCATGAAAAGATAAATGGGAACTGCGTGATGTCCTCATTAATTCCCTCGGGGTGGGAGGAACTCGACCCTGTCGAATGAGGACTCTCCTCACGAAGTATCTCAATCGGGCCAAGGTAGTGGTCGTGGCAGCAACAAGGGTACATCATGTCGAGATCATGGTGGCGGAGGAGGAGCTAGTCTCCATGACAGATCGGTGGTGGAAGATAGCAGCACGATCAAGGAACAGAGAGTAGAGTGAAGTGCATCGTCCTGGCTGAAAGCGGAGCTGATACCAGGATCCCACGGGCTATCCAACTCGTAAGCAATGTGCGCAATCCTCTTCAGAGTCATTTCGAAATCTTCACGCCAAGCGTGCAACTTTCTCGTGGCCTCAGAGTGACTCGTAACCATCATCCTATCATCAACTGTAAATTCCTGCAAAATACTATATGGGTATGCAGCAAATTTGTAGGTATTATTGCAAATTGCTATCAGCCTAGTGATATCATCAATATGTGCAACAGGCAGATGCAATGCAGTAGGTATTCTAAACATAACTCCGAACGATGGGAGAAGGAGAGATATACTATGCCTAGAGGGACACACATCTAACGATGGAGGTATACAGGACTCGGACACAAACTCTAAACAACCTGAGAAAGAAGTATTAGAAACCAGTTGCTGGACCTTGGCAAGAAATTCAGGTGACTCCCTAAAAGATGAATTGTTAGGAATGACCATAAAATTAGGTTCAACACAAGGAGACTCGAATGGCTGATTAGGCACAGTGAGTATATTAGGTTCAACTATCTCGTCCACGTCATCATTGGCACTATCAGAAGACATGTGAATTTCACCAATAATTTGTGTGACAGAATCAACTGCTATGTCTTCAATTATATTAACAGTTTTAGAAGAAACTTGGTCATCCTCAACAGTCTTCGAATCGTCAACTTCATCAGTGGGCACAATTCTAAGATGCTGACTCTCTGAGGGGCACTGATAATTATAATGTCCATAGCCCTCACATTTAGAACATCTGACCTTGGCATTGACTAGCGTTTTGAAAGTCAAGTCCAGTTTTAATGCAACATCAAAAGCATCTTCAACAATGTCTAAGTCATAGGGGCCAGTAATCATAGCACGTTTTATTTTAGACCGTAAACCCCAAATAAACCTAGTCAGAGTCTCAGAAGGGTGCTCTCTCACTTCACTACGATGAGTTAAGTCCTTAAATATGGTAATGTACTCATGAACGGATATATGACCCTGACGGAGATTGTGTAGCTGGTCTAAGTGGGAGTCCCTATAATGCTGATTAGTCATGATGACTCAAGCAAGCAAGCAGATGCAGTGAAGAGCCCTAAAGTCAATTAAACTAAATGTATGCACTAAACAAAAATTCCCTAAAGTTTAAGGTCTAAATGTAAATAAAAAAATGCATTCCTAAAATGATGAAAAGATGTAACCACTAGATCGAAGCAAATAGCATTTCTACCAACAAATTATAGCAATCCGTATAGTAGTTGCAAGTAATCAACAGTTAATGAATTAGGTCAAGTTGTGATATCACCTGAGGTGGAGTCGTTCACGCCCAAACGCAAAATTCCCGAAGATTTCCCAGAGAAATGCCCACGCTCAAGAGTTGAGATCGCCCACAAGTTTCTTGGACAACGGTGATAAGAAGTGGAAGCTGGATGCCTCGAGAATGGCGCAAATCGGATCTGAATCCGGGCAGAAACAAGCTGTGAACTTTGGTGCGCTGATCTACTGAGCTGAATCTGGAAGGTGATCGGAGATTGAACCAGATTGTGACTGCTGTAGGAGCGTAGTACTGATCGTCACGAATCCACTGCCTCGAAAACGGATCAATTCGGACTTGAAACGAGCCCTGAATGGCCGTCTAAAGTGATGCTGTGATTCTGAACTGAGTCTGGACTGAGTCTGGACGAACTGGATCTGGGCTGAGTCAACTCAGTGGGCTAACCGGTTGGCTGACGTCAGCGTTGACGTCACTTAAGTGGATCGGGTTGGGTTCAGGTTATAATCACTCAACCCGTCTAGACCCGGACCCGCAACCCGCTATGACTTTTCTTAAAAAACCCAAACGGGTTTAGAATGGTCGAATGGGTTTGAATCCAGCCCAACCGCTTGCGGATGTAAACCAAGCCCACTTAGAAACCCGGGTTGGGTTTTAAAGGAGACCCAATACCCTATTCACTCTCACCCGTTCCCCTTTCTATCCTCTTCGCTGTAGGCTAGGGCAAAGGCGGAGCGGGCGCAGCGGCGACGGCGACTCGGATCAAGGGCGGGGCTTGCTCGATTACGACGATGGGAAAAGTCCGGTGATGGAAGCAGTCCGGTGGCGCGAAATTGACGGCGGAAGGATTGGCGGAGCTGCCTGGTGAGGAGACTCGGTGAGGAAGCTCCGGTGAGGACACGGCAGGGAGAACGATGACGATGGCGGCGGCGCGACACAGTGAGGCACGGAGTCAAGGGTTGGTCCTGCTCCGATAGTGTCGAATCGAGTCTTTGGAAGCCCCGACGAGCCTAGGGAGGGGACGACCTTGATCTGGAAGTGCCGACAACCCTGGGGAGACGACGACGTGGATCGGAGAACGCCGGCGAGCCCGATTACTCTTCTTCCCTTCGATCTGCCCTCAGGATGGCGACGACGCTGGAGATCCGGTCACGGCGGCGCTCCGGCGAGACAGGAGGCGTCGGAGGAGGCTGAAGGAGCTCTGGTGAGGTCCTGGGAGCTCTGAGCTGCACCGATCTGCTCAATGGCAAGTTCGGATGAAGGCAACGATTCACCCGAATCCTCTGTTCTCCCCCTTCGAGCTCTGCTAGGGCTCGACGATCGGATCTGGGTGTCTGCTTTGGAATTGCAAGGATGAAGATGAAGACTGCGACGATTTTGATGGCGGCGGCGACGTGGGTGTTGGTGTAGATCAGAGGCGGCGGTGGCGCGAGGACGTGATGGAGATCTGTGCGTCGATGAAGACGCGAAGCTTGTCGCCGACTCCGTTGAAAGAGCGATGGAGGAATTAGGAGAGAGAGATGGTGAACAGTGGAAATTCCACTTTTTTCAGGGATTTTTCGATGAAAATCTTTCACTATATTTTTTTTGAAACAGTGTAATCTCTTTTCTTTTTCTTTTTTTTTTCTTTTTCTTTTTTTTTTTTGAATGAATCTGGAATATAGATCTAGGGTTTTTGGAATATAGATCTAGGGTTTTGGAAACTGGAAGAAAAATTTAGAAAAGATAATATTTGAAGGGGATTGAAAACCGGTGCTCTGATACCAAAATGATGTAAAACCACCTGGATCGCAATCACCTTCAAATCGTAACCGAGATTTAAACTGAGGAAAAGATAAAAGTTGGGTTTCCACCCCTTGCACGGGCTTCTCACCCAAAACTCGAGAGCAAAAGAGACTCAAGAATTACTCAGATAATTTGTGAAAATTTTTAATCATTCAATAATTCTACATAATAGTCTAGGGGGCCTTATATAGGCTTTACAAAAGAAGACTACTCGGAAATAACCGATGTGGTACTAAACGCCCACAAAGGAACACAAATAAAGCTAAAACACCAACTCAAATAAAGCTGAAACAAAATACTAAATCATCTAAATAAGTTAAGGCATGAAAAGATAAATGGGAACTGCGTGATGTCCTCATGAATCCTACCCGAAGCCTTTGTTGCTGGAGCCCTAATTGAAAAATTACCCGACTCATGGAAAGATTATAAGAAAGAACTGAAGTATAAAAGAAAACAAATGAATCTTGAAAATGAAATAATTCATATTAGAATTGAAGAGAAAAATAAAGAAAAAGAGAAAACTGAAAGGGCCAAGGAGTTTACTTCCAAGGCAAATCTAATTGAAAGCAAGCCTTCTAAACTAAAGAAACATTTTCATAAGCCAACTTCAAATCAAATCAGAACCCTAAGATGAAAAGAAATCCTAACTCTACTTTTAAGAAGAAAGAAAAATGTTTTGTGTGTGGCAAACCCGGACACTACTCAGCACAGTATAGATTCCGAAAGACTGGTGAGGCTCCATCCAAACCACAAGTTAGCCTGGTTGAGAGTGACATTATTGCTGCTGTAACTCTGAGGTTAGCATGGTTGCACATAATAAGAATTGAGTGATTGATTCCGGGGCAACCTGACATATATGTGCCGACAGAGAAGCTTTCTCTTCTTACTTCTCTGTTGATGATGGTGAATAAGTGTTCATGGGCGATTCGAGGCCCTCACCCGTTGTAGGTAAGGGAAAGGTGCTTCTCAAGCTTACTTCATGGAAGATCCTTTCTCTTACAGATGTGCTTCATGTTCCTGAGATTCGTTGGAACCTCATTTCTGTTTCCTTTTTAGAAAAGCTAGAGTAAGGTCTGCTTTGAATCTGATAAAATTATAATGACTAGGAATGAACAATTTGTTGGTAAAGGGTACTGTAGTCAGGGTTTATTTATGCTGAATGTACTTGAAATCATGAATGAAAATGCATCTACTTCTTCTGCTTACATGATTGACTCTTGTGATCTTTGGCATAGTAGGTTAGGACATGTTGGTTTTTCTTATATTAAGAAAATGAAAGATATAGGTCTCTTGCATAATGTAACTATATCTGATCATGACAAATGTGAAATATGTGTTGAATCTAAATCCACTAAGAAATCATGTAAAAGTGTGCAAAGAGAATCTGAATTGCTTGAGCTTATTCATAGTGATCTTGGTGACCTTAAAAATAACTTAACTAGAGGTGGTAAAAGATTCTATATCACCTTTATTGATGACTGTTAGATATACAGTAGTCTATCTGTTAAGATCTAAAGATGAAGCCTTTGAAATATTTCTGAAATATAAATCAGAGGTTGAAAATCAACTAAATAAGAAAATCAAGAGATTGAGATCGGATAGAGGTGGTGAATATGAACTTAAACAATTTAATGAATTTTGTGAACAACATGGCATAATTCATGAGACTACCCCTCCATATTCACCTGAATCTAATGGTGTTGCTGAAAGGAAAAATAGAACACTCAAAAATATGATGAATGCTATGCTTATAAGTTCTGGTGCACCTCTGAATCTGTGGGGGGAGGCTATACTCTCTGCTTGTTATATTCAAAATAGAATACCCTTAAGAAAACCGGTATAACTTCATATGAAATCTGGAAAGATCATGCACCAAACTTAAACTATTTAAAAGTGTAGGGGTACCTAGCTAAGGTTCTTCTACCTGAACCCAAAAGAAAGAAACTAGGACCCAAAACTTTTGACTGCATGTTTATAGGCTATGCACATCATAGTGCTTCATATAGGTTTCTTATGACTAGAAGTGATAATAATGTTATGGAGATTAACACTATTGTTGAAACTAAAAATGTAGAATTCTTTGAGCATGTTTTTCCATTAAAAACTCATGTTGATAAACCTTCTCATGCTTCTTCATCTAGTCATGCACAAGAATCTGATGATAATGAACAGATTGAACTAAGGAGAAGTAAAAGAGTTAGAAAAGAAACTGACTTTAGTAAGGATTTCTTTACATTTCTTGTTGGTGATGACCCTCTCACTTATAAAGAGGCGATCTCCTCTCCGGATGCTCCATTCTGGAAATAGACTATTAATAATGAATTAGAATCCATATTATCAAATCACACTTGGGAACTTGTTGATTTGCCACCAGGTGTAAAACCAATTGGTTGCAAATGGATATTTAAAAGAAAACTGAAACCTGATGGGTCTTTAGATAAATTTAAAGCTAGATTGGTTGCTAAAGGATACACTCAAAAGAAAGACTTTGATTATTTTGATATATTTGCTCCTGTGACTAGAATTGCATCTATTAGAGTGTTGTTTGTTTTAGCATCTATTCATAAGCTTGTGATACATCAAATGGATGTTAAAACTGCATTCTTAAATGGAGAACTGGAAGAAGAAATATATATGGACCAACCTGAAGGTTGTCTGATAACAGAAAATGAACACAAAGTCTGCAAACTTGTAAAATCTTTATATGGTTTAAAACAAGCACCCAAGCAATGGCATGATAAATTTGATAGTATTCTTGTTTCTTATGGCTATCAGATTAATGAGGCTGATAAATGTATCTATATTAAATTTGAAGATAATGTTGGTGTTATCATATTTTATATGTTGATGATATGCTTATATTTGGTACAAACTTAGAAATTGTAAATGACACCAAATCATTTTTGTCCTCTAACTTTGATATGAAAGACATGAGTGAAGTTGATGTGATCCTAGGAATTAAAATTATTAGAGATTCTGATCGTATCATGCTTTCTCAAGGACACTATATAGAAAAAATGTTGAAAAGATTTGGTCATTTTGACTGCACTCCTATTTCCACACCTTATGATGGCAGCATTCACTTAAGAAAGAATAAAGAAGAAAGTGTGTCACAATCTGAGTATGCACAAATCATTGGTAATTTAATGCACTTGATGAACTATACACGACCTGACATTGCTTATGTCGTGGGACGACTTAGTCGTTACACTCACTGTCCTAATAAGGACCATTGGACAACATTATATCGAGTGCTAAAGTATATGAAAGGAACTATTAATTATAGTTTGACATATTGTGGCTTTCCTTCTGTTTTAGAGGGATACTCAGATGCTAACTGGATCTTTGATTCTGATGAGTTAAAGTCCACAAGTGGATATGTGATCACACTTGGTGGGGGTGCGGTGTCTTGGAAATCATCCAAGCAAACCGTCACAGCTCGCTCCACTATGGAGTCTGAGTTTGTTGCCTTAGAGAAAGCAGGTACTGAAGCTGATTGGCTCAGGAATCTTTTGATTGATATACCAATTTGGAAGAGACCAGCTCCATCTGTGTCTATTCATTGTGATAACCAAGCTACTATTGCTAGAGTTAAGAATAAAATATACAATGAAAGAGTAGGCATATACGCCTAAGACATAAAATTGTAAAGCAGGTGCTAGATGATGGGATTATATCTCTTAACTATGTGAGGTCAGAGCTTAATATAAGTGATCAATTTACAAACCACTAGGGAGAAAACTAGTGGAGAATACATCGAGGGGAATGAGACTCATGTCTATAACAAAGAGTCAAAAATGATAGTAACCCAACCTATGTGATTGATGAACTCATGAAGTAGGTTCATATGGGTAATAACAAATCATTTGTTGACTTGGAGATGCACTATCATTATTTTATTATTGAGATGTCCCTTCCTATGATGTAAATAGTGCAAATTGTAATGTGTAAAGGATGAGCATTAGCTCTTAATGGATTACCATAGCCCTTATTGGGTGGTGTGTTTAATTGTAATGCACACTTGATGGATGCAGTTATATGAGTGTGGAAGTGGGGACGCTTCCTATGAGAATGTAGACATATTCTCTAGAGTGCTCATGAATATCCAGGTAGGGCGCATGGCCGATTCGTGCCAACCCGTTTTGAACAGCTCGGTTCTATGAATGATATGTGGGTTGTAGGTCAATGATCCATAATTAGGAAGATTGGTTCATAGAAATTTTATGTTTCACCAACTTCCTGTGAGACACACCTACATATTCTAGGTAATGGTTCATAGACCAAAAGTCACCATTATTGATGCATTGAGTTCTTATATTTCCTCTTCTTCTCTCTCGTTCCTATTATCCTTCCTTTTAATTTTGAAATGGTGGGGGATTGTTAGTATTTTGAGGGTATTTTAAAATTAAGCATAATTCTTTTAGTCCCACATTGGATAGAAAAAGAACTCTTTAGTGTTTATATATGGAGTCTCTTTCATGATGGGTTGTGTGGGCTAGAAACCAGGGGGTGCTCGCGCGCACACAAGCTCATTGAGGCCCAGTATAGGGAATTGGGTTACCGGATCCAGAAAACCTAAATGTACATGTGCGCCCGCATCGCACGCGCAGGGGGGGTGCAAATCTGGGTTTCAGAGCCTCGCGGGTGTGCCCGAATAGACTAAATTTTGCCAATTTTATTTTTGGATTTAAAATTAAAATAAAATCTTTTCAAATCCTGTCATAATATTTGGGTCAGAGATAGCTATTGAGATTCGTATCTTTTCATGTCCTGTCCTGTTATTGCAGTGACACTTTCCAAGGTAATTTTGTTTCTCTGCACAAGGAAAGATTGGTTCTCTGTTCAAGAATTATTTTCTCTTCCCAAAGATTTTCTAATGATGATAAACTCTCTTTATAAAGGATCTATTCCCAGCTCTCAAAAATAGAACTAAACCATCTTCCTCTTCCTCTGAAATTTCCTTAGACTCTTCGTTTCTTCCATGCATCTCTGGAGGAAACAAAACCGAGCTGTTCGAGGGCCTGTGCATTGCGAGTGCACGCTTGCAGGGCCAACAATCGTTGAATCCTGGAGGGTAGGCCGCCATCAACCTGCTGTACCGAGAAACTCTCTCAGAGGGGCGCGATCTACTCTTAATGACAGTACTCCGCACGTCTCGATCAACATAGAGAAGTTCCTTCCTTCTTGAAAGTTTAATTTAATTAGATTAGCAGTATTTCATACATTATTTTCAACATCATTTATGTTTTATAAATATTACTTTTATATATACAATGTTAACACGTGCAAGTCCTCCGATGCACACAGGTGTATAAATGTTATACATATATTGCCATGTGGAAGTACCCACATACACATAGGTACCCGTGCATCAGTGCATGCATAAGACTGGACATGGACAATCACACAGCTGTGCCATGTATTTTGTATTGAGAATTCATTTATGTAGGAAGATGACACCTGTGACTTTTCCCACAGATCATAGGGAAAAAACACACAGGGAAAAAACAAACTTACACAACAATACTTCCACTTGCATGTGTTGAGCAATAACAATTCTTATATCATTATTTAGAAAAAAAAAAATTGGTAAAATTTTATTTTATTGCTCAATAACCAACTAGTTTCCTGTAAATTTCTTTGAATCCATGCGCACATGAAAGGTTCTTGGAATTTAGTTGAGACATGACATAGCCTTGATCTACTGTTTAATGTATCTTCATGCAATTGCTTTCATGTGACATGTAAGGTGTTTCAATCAGTGTGTTGTTTTTCCCTTCTAATTTGTCTCATCTTTTCAGGTTATTTGTGATTAATCCGGCTCATTCTAGATTATGTGGTTTTGCTTAACTTTCATTTACTTGTTGATAAACTTTATAAGCTTAACATCCAAGTCCTTTTTTAGGCAAAACATCCAAATCTTGAGGTCAGTCTGATAAATAAATATATTTCTTATTTAGGGGAATCATGCAGACACCTGGAGAATACCCTTCTCTTAATCTAACTAGTTATAATCAACTAAGAACTATAATTTATCTATCTTTCATTTCTTTTCTGCAATATATATCAAGACAAAAATGACGGCATTGTGAAATTTGATGGATATTGTTTATTGGAATTTCATTTTTCTATCAATCAGAAGTTAGTAAACTCAGTATCATATAAACTAATGAATATATTTGATTCTTTAGTTGTCACATATTCTTACTTCTCCTACCAAGCTAACCAAGATTTCAGTTTATTACAAATCAACAGCGTATGAATCTTTGTCATTATGGCAAAGTCTTGTTAAAAAGTGAATGAATTTCTCATTAAATCTCCATTATTTTTTCAGAATCTCATTGGAAAATGCATCATGACCCTGACAAGGGTAATACTGGAGGGTGAAGTCAATGAAGGTTTCCCATTAGAAGGGGCTAAATCGGGAAAACTGTTCTTGCATCTCAAATGGACAGCACAACCAATTTTTCGGGACCCATAAGACACATTAAGCTGACTATCTTCTTTCCTAACGAGCTTCCTTCTGTACAGTAAAGCAGCTGAGGAGGAATATCGACTCAAATTGTCTGATTTCTTCTGTTTGGATTACGTTTGAGCAAGGGAGCTATATCTCATGGCTGCCTGTTGTATAATTTAGCCCCCATCGATTTTTTATGTTCTACTGAAGCCACGCAGAAGTGTTTCTAGTTACATACAGGGAAATACGTCAACACTCGTGAAGCTGTAGATATTGGATGAGCACACAAGTTGCGCGCAGAGCAACCAAGTTGACGAAAGGGAGCCCGAAGATTGGAAGACAAGAGGGGAGTGTGTATTATTTGTTTCCTTGAGTGCTGCTTCTAACCATCATCACCCCGGCAGTATTTTATATCTGCAACTCTGTTTCTTTGAGTTTCCTTTCCTTTTTCAGTAATTGTTGTCGGTTTTAATTGCCACGTTATTCTCTCTTTTATTCTTTGATTGTTTGCCTTCTATTTCATCACAAATGTAAATGGATAAAAAAATATGTGACAACCAAAGAACATTTTATTTCTGTGTAGTGTAAAATAGCAGTGTGTATTGCTTGTATATATATTGTAGGCATGAGTATCTTTACTCTTGTGTGAGCTGCCGAGATCATGGTTTGCATCATCACAACATGATTGGGTGAGATGATATTGCCTGCTGAACAGTCACTGCATTAAACAGAATTTTAGTAATCACATTGTAGCTATTAGTGAACATATACAAATATGGCCTTGTAAATTGTATCTCAAATATTGCCTAATGTGAGTTGAATGTGTATGTCATCTTTCCTCTGCAGCTAAACCTGTTGGATGAACTAAAATTTTGTGACCAATTCACTCTTTTCTCTCTATTGCATTATATCTTTCTTTTCCTTCAAGATTAGAGATTTTTTTGGCTGTCTGATACAATGCCTCTAGTTTTTTTAGATTCTTAGTTGTATGATGCTATAATCCTCTCTGAATTTGCTAAAGCAGCTGTGAGAATTTTCAATCAGATCATATAACCACTCCAAATATAAAAATCACAGACATAAAAAATAAGAAAGAAATCTTGTGATTATCAATCAGATCATATAACCACTCCAAAGACAATAATACGGCGAATCATCAAACTTTATTCAAATAATGATGAAACAACATCAAAACAAAGAAATCCCCAACAAGCGACTCAGAATGATTGGCAATTCGCATAACATGCACCAGTTGAAGAACTCATAGGATTCCCATACTGCTGCCATCTCCTGTTTTGTTTTGCACTCACAGATACTTTCTCATCTTCTCATTTCCCAGATGTAATTTAACTAGAATTTTGCATGTACTGCATTCAGAACTTATACACATCCTCAACACATCTCATGGACTCCAGATGCAGACTGATTTTGGTTTAAAAAGAAAGAAGAGTTCATTGTAAAAGTATTCTAGGAACAATTACTCTTGCACCGGTACTTATTATTGATCTAGAATTAAAAATCGACTTTCAATTACTTTACATGTGGAATGTCTCTTTCAGCAGTCAAACGTTCATAAAGAACGATACAGACTGAGCTGCTGCGCCTTTATCATGTAACAACTGCATGGGGTTCAACCCTGATACATCACTTCTGCTCCAGGCTGCTCAATATGCAGAAATTAATCGGTCCACAGCTTGAGATCTGTGTTCTTTCTTCAGTCTCCTCCTCCGGGTATTGGTCGCCCTGCATTTTTTGCTTACTCATTAATATATAAATTAACAGTATAGTGTCACTACATGTCTAAGATACCAGAGCAGAAGAAAGTTTCAAGGTTTAGGTCTTTCTTGAACCAGCAAACTCTGATATCAAAAGCAAGAGGCGCACTGACACCCCAAGTTCCTCTTATACACGAAAGATTTTCGGTTACACACAGTTTTCAAATTTGACATATTTGTTTCTTTTAAACTGAAGGCACATAATATTTCTGTGATATATTGAGGATTATCATATCTTTTGGTTTGTATAGGAAGCATAAATATATCTGATAAAACCCTGAGCAAAACAATTAAGCCTCTAACTATCCCTATGACTTCGAATCAATACCAAAGAAAAAGGATTTGTTTACTGTGTACGAATTATGAGACATGTAGTCAATGAAAACTAAAGACCGAGCAAAAGATAAACATAAAGATGTTTTGATATTTTACAAAGTTTAGTAGTATCATTTAAATGAATATATGCAATACCAATATTCTAGGAATATATTGGTGAAAATCATTTCTGACTCATGTATTCTGAAAGTACTCACTTATTATTTAGGATACTAGTAAAGTATAATTTACACGCTATACATTACATGACATGTTCCAGTTATACCAAAAAATATGTAGTTTTACTCTATATAGAAAATTCTTAACGCTACTAATTAATTTGATTGAAAGCTTAAATTCTAGGCTGTGATGGCACAAATCCTGGCAAGATAAATGCTAAAAGCTTTATGCTTCCCTCACCAGTACTGGTTGTGAAAAATAACATGGTCGGTTGGTATGGACTTCCCATCATCATTTCGATTCCAACAGTAGAAGGCATGGGTTCTGTTTTTCAGTTCCAATGTAGAATGGCCATAACTGGCTTCCCTGAATGCAGAATATTCTGGTTGGATTTCAGAAAACCTGCACATTAATTATTATTATTATTTTTTTAAATTGATTGTTAAAATGCCTGAAGTTAGTTGCTGAAAGAAAGCAGCTCAACCGAAATAGTATGGGAAGAAAGTGATCTCTGTATATTCTGACATTACCTTCCAGCTAGCCCTTCTTGATTTCCTCCATCACCAACTGTTATATATACTGGAGCTGAATTGTCAGGAACAGGATAACAGAGGCCAGATGTTACATTGTACTTTATGTTGGAGATTCGGTACTGTAATGAATAAAGGAAAAAAAAACCTCAATGAATTTACTGAAGTCTTGGTTATGCAGAATCGGAATTAACATATGTATTAATATAATATTGTGGTAATGTCACAATCTTATAATAGAACACAATGAGTGGTTGGCATTGGGAATAACACACTAAAGAATGAAATTCAACAAGAAAAAGCATGATCAAGAAATCTGGAAACCTGAACAACTCGAGCAATCTCGGTTGCTTTAGGCCAACCCTTAGGCATTGTCATCAGTTGGGACATCATGTATCATATCATACATGATTGTAGGAATTTAATAGCAATTTAATGTTTAAATATAAAATAAATTATACTAAACTGCTGGACATATATGCAAAGTTTTCTCTTTATTATAAGACAGCAGCTGGAGGTAACCTCTGCTTGTTAGAATTAAAACAAGAGCAGGCAAACATTCATAACTTAATATCTGAGTTAACTTTCTTTAATCTAGAAAACATGATAAGGATCTGAAACCTTTTCCATACAGCATGAATTGCTAACAGTTTGCACTCCAGCAAAAATTCAAGAATTTAGCTAAATCAGTATGTCAAGAACTTGAGGACACCCCAAGGATTTTGTGCAAACAAGTAGTTAAATTCATGAAAAAAATGGCTTAAGACATGCAAAGGATTTTGGGAAGATGGTTTTAGTAAAACTAGAAACTTGTCATAGAATTTGGTCTCTTCATGACCAAAACCTATTGTAGGCTGTCTAAAAATGACTAACAGACCAGCCATTAAGGAAGCAGAGTCTCAAGCTCTAGACGCGAGAAATCGATGCTCGCGTCTCAGCATTAAGACGCGTTGGCTCTACACCCGCGTCACAACGTTCAGACGCGTCGGCCCGAAGCCCGCGTCTCAGCATCAAGACGCGTCGGCCCGAAGCCCGCGCCTCAGCATCAAGGCGCATCGGCCCGACGCCCTCGCCTCAGCATCCAGACGTGAAGGCCCGAAACCCGCGTCTCAAGGCGCGTTTGGCTCGACGCCCGCGTCTCAAACTTCAAGGCGCGTTTGGCCCAACGCCCGCGTCTCAGTTGCAACTGCCCTGATTGCGGGGCCAGTCACCGCGCATGTAGCGGGTAGTGGCCCCTCATTCGGGAGCGTTTTCAGGAGGCACCTTCACCCCCTGAGACCCCTATAAATAGAGCCTTGTTTGCTATGAAGAGGGGATAGAAGCTTGAGAGGATCGAAGCTTGGCAGAAGATCGGAGTTTTGAAGAGAGAGAGCTTTGAGATAGGGCATCATCAAAATCGATCGAATCCAGGCAGGAGGATCATCAAGAGAGAAGCACGACTCTTCAGCGAGCTTACTGAGTACTAGCCGCTCTTCGCCTACCTCCTCTTTGAGAGTTTTGGTAGACGGAGCTGAGTTACTCTTTCTACCGACCGAAGAGAAGACCCCCGACGGTCTAGGACGGTCATCTGGTCAACGGAGAACAAGATTCACTCTCCATCGCCACACGAAGAACCCAGCACTAAACAAAGGGGAGATTCAAGACTCGACATCTTCCCTCCCTTGTAGTCGGAGCATTAGTCCGTTGTAATCTTTCAATTGATTCAAGGAAATTTTACACCGAATTTTTATTCTCCGTACCAAACAAGAGATGGCGACTCCGCTGGGGACTACCTTCGTTACTGACGAGCGCACCGTGGTGCAAGATGACGTTCTCCGTAAGGGGAAAATGGTCGAATCCCTCGTCGTCGAGTTCGACCAGGCGAAGTATGAAGAGTTCCTCTCTTCTGGCTCCAAGAGCCCAAAGACCCGCGTCTGCCGCAGGGTCTCAAGTGGACAGCCCCCTGAAGCCCAATCTGAGGCTCTGTCGGGTGCTCCTGCTGCCCACTGTGCCAAGTTTGGTTCACGCGCCGACGCCTCCCAGAAGGCCCGCGTAACCTCAGACTCCTCTGCTGCGATCAACCGCGTCGCGCAGAACACACGCGCCAACGCCTCTCTGAAGGCCCGCGTGGTCCCCGGCACATCTACTGGTGCGATCGACCGTGTCGCACAGAACGCCCGCGTCAGCGTCTCTCAGGAGACCCGCGTGGCAAACACCCCTGGTTCTACAAACCAGGAAGTTGTTGGCTTCTCTCTTTCCTCCACGGCGCAATCGGAATGCCGAGCGTCGACAGAGAAGACGCGCGCGTCAACACTCGGTCGGAACCGTTGGTTTTCTGACTGGGGTTGAACGCAGCGTACGATCCGATGCCTTGCCCGCACCTCGTCCAGTGCGAGAGGTCCGTGTTTGGCGACCCAAACGCGAGACTCCCCAAGTTGAGCCCTCTGAAGACCAACTTGCCAAACGCCGAAGCGAAGCTTCTGCGTCTTGTCAAACGCAGGAAGCACGCGCCCATAGGCGTGGGGCCCAGCAGCCCACTCTCTCCCAAGTCTCTCTGCTCCAACGCAGCAGACAGCAACGCGAAAGTCGCGTCTCATATCAACAGAGACGCCAGACGCGCGTGACGCAGCCGCGACGCAACAGCCGCGTTTCTGAAACCTGTGTCCAGGCTGAACAGCACATGACTGTCTCCCGTCGTCGACGTTGCGAGACCAGTCTCTTTAATCCCCCTCCCACAGATTTGAGGGATTATTTGACAAGGAAGAGGAGTGCCAATCAGACCACTTCTCCATGCTGCTGTCAACAGCTCATCCAGATGCTCTCTGGATGCCATTGCGAGTCAGGCGTGCACCAGCCGTCTTTAATTAGACAGCTGACCCTGATTCCCCCATCAGCCAAGAGAAGACGCTCCCACAGGAGGAGAACCTTCTCAGATGTTGAATACCCGGAGCTTACTGCAAACATGACTAGCAGAAGCAAGGGAAAACAACTAATGGTCAACTCAGAGGAATCTGACTCTGAACCGGAGGGGGTGTATCAACACACTCGCACCCGGACAGGGGCCATTCCCCCAATTGACTATAATGCCTTAGCCCGCGGCATTAGAATGGGTGGTTCTCACTCCGCTATAGTGGAGTCGCAGGCTTCAAACTCTTCCGTCGAGAAGGAGGCTTCCGCCTACATGGCCGACACTCCTGAGGAGACGACCAGGCGTTTAGAACAGACGCAGAAGCACCAGATGGATATAATCGCCTCTCAACAGAGATCCATTGACTCCCTCAAGCATATGCTTGAGAAATTGCTTGAAGAAAGAGCGAGATCTCCTCCTAGACGACCGAAGGGGAAAGGGAGAAAGGGAGGAAGCCCACCCTCCGAATCTTCTGACGAGACACGACGATCTACCTCGGATGTGTCCAAGCCCTCGTCGCAGGCAAGAAGCGACCAGACCCCGGGAAAGGCTCATGCTAAAAGAATGAGTCAACTGGAGCAGCGCCTCGAGGCCCTTACCAACCGTAAAGGCCTCCAAGAAGCTGGGGTAGTCCGGCCCTATCCGGCCGAGTGGGACTTAGTCCCGTACCCTCCTAAGTTCAAGGCTCCAACTCTCCAAGCATTCGACGGGAAGGGGTCACCCAACCAGCACATCTACTACTTCAAATCCCAGACCGGGAATGTGGTAGATAACGATGCCATCCTGGCGCGACTGTTCATCGGCACCCTGAAAGGGTTGGCCTTTGAATGGTTCATGAAGCTCCCCGAAGGTTCCATCAAGAACTGGGGCGACTTGGAGAAGCTGTTTCTAACACGCTTCTTCGAAGATGATTCGGAGGTCACAATGCCTACCCTTTTAGCTACAAAACAGCGAAAGGGAGAGTCCGTCAAGTCTTTCGTAGAAAGATTTCGGAACATGGCACTCCGATGTCCAAGCGGCATGACCCAGGCCACCCTGGTGGAAACATGTCGCCATAATCTCCAAACCTCAATCCTTGCTCAAATAGGAGTTGCTGAAAAGCCGCACTAAAGGTGATCACATAGCAGACCTGAGGGTGGTCTTCGACATCATGCGGGCTCATCAATTGAAGATGAACCCCACCAAGTCCTTCCTGGGGGTAGCCAGTGGCAAATTCCTAGGGTTTGTCGTGACTTCCACAGGAATCCATTTGGATCCGGAGAAAGTCCGTGCTATCCAAGAGATGCAACCCCCCAGAAGCCTCAAGGAGCTCAGAGGATTACAAGGACGATTGGCATACATCCGCAGATTCATTTCAAATCTCTCCGGGAGATGCCAACCCTTCGCTAAGCTGATGAAGAAGGGCGTTTCGTTCATTTGGGACGACGCTTGCCAGCAAGCATTTGAGGAGATCAAGCACTACCTCACCCAACCACCAGTCCTGGCAGCTCCGGTATCCGGAAAGTCTTTCCTGGTGTACGTCCGATCAATGGATCATTCTTTGGGAGCTCTACTAGCTCAGAATGATGACCAGGGGCGAGAACAAGCAATCTACTACCTAAGTAGAACGATGATCGGAGCCGAACATCGGTACAACCCGATCGAGAAGGAATGTTTGGCACTGGTGTTCGCCATTCAGAAAATGCGACACTATCTGGTGGGCCAAACCATAAATGTCATATCCAAAGTCAACCCCCTGAGGTTACTCATGACAAAGCCTTCTTCACTAAATGGCCGGCTGGCAAAATGGGCCATATTGCTATCACAATATGAGATGCATTTTCTGCCACAAAAAGCCATTAAAGGACAAGCGGTGGCGGACTTCCTAGCTGAACACCCAGATCCCAGGGCAGCCAAACTCTACGAGGATCTCCCAGATGAGGTCGCCGAAGTCTGCCTAGCTCAGACGTCGTTCGAAAGTCAAGTATGGCAACTTTTCTTCGACGGTGCATCAAGGGCAAGCTCGGAGGGACACACAGTAGCGGGGGTAGGAGTGGTACTCGTCTCCCCACAAAATTACGTGATTCCCCGAGCTATCTCGTTAACCGAGCCCTGTTCCAACAATGTGGCGGAATACAACGCTCTTTTGATTGGGATGCAATTCGCCGATGAGATTGGCGTTAAAAATCTCGAGGCATACGGTGATTCTAAACTCATCGTCAGCCAAGTTCGCGGAGAGTATGAGGTCAGGCATGAAGATCTAGTACCCTACTACAACGCGACAATCCACATGGCCAAGAGTTTTTCAAACTTCTACATCGACCGTGTACCGCGCAAGCAAAATGCGCATGCAGATGCACTTGCATCCCTTGCTGCCTCCTTAGCTCTTCCAGCTGGAGCAATGGAGAAGGTATTCGTCTATAGCCACGACCTATACTGCCCAAAAAGTCCCCTCGGAGACTACCAGAGGTCAACGGGAGATCGTCGCGGTAAGGAAACACTTGAAGTGTCGACCGATCCAGAACTTAAAGACTGGCGATTCCCCTACATTGATTTTGTCTTGTACGGCATCTTGCCCGAAGACACCAGGGAGGCGGCTGCCATCCGAAGGAAAGCCTCCAAATTCTACTACAATGCGATTTCGCGAACATTGTATCGTAGATCGCATGATGGGATCCTGCTCCGGTGCCTCTCATTAAAAGAAGCCCACGAAGTGTTGAAAGAAGCCCACGATGGTACGTGTGGAGCTCATCAACCTGGCCCGAAGCTGGCAAACCGACTCCAAAGATTGGGTTACTACTGGCCCAAGATGGTTGCCGATGCTGTTGCCTATGCCAAAAGATGTCACGCCTGTCAAATACATGGCGATTTCATCCATCAAGCACCAGGATACCTCCACTCTACGACCTCTACCTGGCCGTTCGAAATGTGGGGGATGGACGTGGTTGGTCCTATCAGCCCACCATCATCAAAGGGACATCGGTTCATCCTAGCGATAACCGATTACTTCTCAAAGTGGGCCGAAGCTATCCCTTTGAAAGAGGTGAAATCTTCTAACGTGATCAAGTTCGTGAAACATCACGTTATTTACCGCTTCGGTGTGCCTCAGCGGATTGTCCATGACAATGGACCCCAGTTCATCAGCCAGGCTTTTCAGAGATTCTGCGCCAAGTTCAGAATCCAGAGTGTGTCATCAACGGCATACTATCCGCCCGCTAACGGCCTCGCAGAAGCTTTCAATAAGACTATTGGCAAGCTTCTCAAGAAATTCGTCTCGAAAAGTCAACGAGACTGGGACGATAAGTTGGGCGAATGCTTATGGGCCTATCGCACGACTGTGCGAACCCCAACTAAAGCCACGCCATTTTCCTTGGTGTACGGATGCGAAGCCGTCCTTCCACTGGAAATCCAAATTCCATCTCTTCGCGTCGCCTTGACAGCGGAAATGACAACAGAGGAGAAGCATCGACAGCGACTCCAAGAATTGGAAGCCTTGGACGACAAGCGTCTTCAGGCCCAACAACAAATCGAGCTTTACCAAGCTCGTATCACCAGAGCCTTCAACAAGAAAGTCAAATCGCGAACTTTCAGGAAAGGCGACCTCGTCTTAGCCGTCCGAAGACCCATGGTCATGACACACAAGACGAAAGGAAAATCCCAACCCAAATGGGAAGGACCATTTGTGATAGAGTCAGTCTACTCAAATGGATCGTATCGCCTCATAACCTCAAATGGCGATACACTCATGATGCCAATCAATGGCAAATTCCTGAAGAAATACTATCCCTAGATGGCATTCTTCCACCGATCAAGTTAAAAATACACCTCTGATCAAACATCCGACGCCCTTGACGGCTAAGGATAGAAGAAAATGTTGGCTTTTAAGTCCAACATAAGTCTTCGGCAACTCATCATGCTGAGGGGAATAGCATGGCTAGCCCAACTCAAACGGTAGTTGGTAAAGGCATGACAAACCGTTGACAGCTGAGGATTTGCTAAAAATCCTAAGGGACACGTTCCCATTTGATCCGACGCCTCCGACGGCTAAGGATAGAAGAAAATGTTGGCTTTTAAGTCCAACATAAGTCTTCGACAACTCATCATGCTGAGGGGAATAGCATGGCTAGCCCAACTCAAACGGTAGTTGGTAAAGGCACCTCAAATCCGTTGACAGCTGAGGGTTTGCTAAAAATCCTAAGTGGATTTGATTCCACTCTTCCCTCCAAAAATCCCTTACCAATTCTCATCCATAGAATGGTAGGACCACAAAATGCAATCATTACCATGTTAACACTATACCTCTGGTAATGAATACTCTTTGTCGAGTACAAACCTGGCTTGTTAACTCTGCATAGAGTAACAAACTCTCAAATTTGCCAAGTTAACACTATACCTCTGGCACCTCAAATTCCACTTGTCAATTCTCATCAATAGAATGACAGGTCCTCAAATTGCTCCTATCGCAAGCAAATTCTTGTCAAGTTAATATCACACCTCTGACAAAACTACTGTTTAAGTTAACATTACACCTCTAAGCAGTACATCGAGTGCCTGTCAAGTTAATATCACACCTCTGATAGTCACCTTTCTTCAGACTTCCATATCGAAGCTGAAATGGACGATGCCAAGTTAACACTACACTTCCAGCATCCGAGTCATTGCTAAGTTCAACAATACACCTATGGCTATGACCTTTCCTCGACTTCCTTGTCCAAGCCGAGATGAACGATGCCAGTTAACACTACACTTCTAGCATCCGAGTCATTGCTAAGTTCAACAATACACCTATGGCTATGACCTTTCCTTGACTTCTTTAAGCCGAGACGACTAATGCCAAGTTCAACATTACACCTCTAGCATTTCTATCACTGTTAAGTTAAACATCACACCTATGACAGTGACACCCTCAGTTTTCCCAAATAAAACTGAGATGCTGATGAGTTAGGTTAATATCACACCTCTAACTCACGTCCTTGTCAAGTTAATATTACACTTCTGACAAGACTACTTCTAAACCGTTAAGTTAATATCACACCTCTAACGGTAAAAAATCCTACTAGATTCCCCACGAGTCTAGTTTCATTTGATATTCTCCCCAACCGAGTATCAAATTCATTTTGGAGGCATTGTTGGTTAACATTACACCGATAAACAATGCTTCCATCAAAATCCCCAGCTGATCTTAAATCAAGTTAATCCCAAATCCTTGATAAAAGTTCACCTTCTCTGGGGGTACGCGCTCCACTCGTCACTTTCTTTTATAAAGTGGCGGGTCCACCAAAATTATTCTTTTGCTTCTAAAACAAAACGTTCAAGACAACAGAAAGAGGCAAAAAGAAAAGTGTCACTTTTATTCATATCCAAACACATGAAAGTGATACAAAACGCTCTCTTATACAATAAGATTGAGTGTTACAATAAGGAGTACAAAGAAGTCCCTCTCTCTCTCTGAGGCCGTACTCACTCCTTGAAACTGCATCTGATCCCAGGTGCACAATTGGAACCGGTTGCACTTTGATGCATGACCCAACTTCGAAAGCGCCCTAGCTGACCAAGCCGAGAGCAATGGTGTTCTTGAGGTCCGGTGGCAACAGAAGGTCCTGCAACCCTTCGTTCAGGCGCGTCTCTTTCCCTAGCAGATCATCCAACAAACATGGAGTCACTCTTGGGGTGAGAGCAGAAGTTTCGGAGTCATCACAAAGGATGCCACCCTCCACTCGGTCCAGCGGCAGCAGGGAGTCCTGCATTCATCACCATCCCTTTCCCCAGCAGGCCATCCAACGGAATGTCCTCGATGTCACTTCTGGAGTTGGGAGAGGAAGAGGATCTTCTCCGCCACCGTAACCGCCGGACCACCCTCGCCAATACTCGGCCTATCCATCTCTTGCACCAGATCTGAAGAGACCTTGGCGAGGGTTGGGTCCTCGTCAGAGATATAATTTAATCTCTCACAAACGACGAGGACCATAATTTAATCTCTCACAAACGAACGTGGAGCAAGTTCGCCAGCCGGTATATTCTTCCTGGGGCCCAGCAAACCTGAAAAAGGACAAGCAAGCCTACCTGCAAAGAATAAGCAAGAGAATCAGAAAATCTGGAACTCAGTACATTTTCTATAAAGGAAACTGAGTAACAGAACGCGGCAGCCATTCAAGACTTCAGACGCGGGAATGACCCGCACAGTCAAACAGACGCAAGTCAAACTGCGCCACGCATAGGATTCAAACGCGGCCTCAGTTTGTACCCGCGCCTAATGCACCAAAACGCAGAAGAGATACTGGACGCAGGAATTTTTCGAATCCGCGTCCAGACCTGCAAAGCTGCTTATGAAAATTCGAAGTACTTGGACTCAAACGCCAGATTCTACAAAATCGGCGGTTGAAGACACAGAACACAAGGATCAAATCCGCGTTTTGCAAACCAAGACTTGTGAAATTTCAAAGTGCTTGGACTCGGACGCCAGCGCCTGATGGCACAAAACGCGGCACAGAACGCATGGATCAAATCCGCGTTCTACAAATCGCGTCCAGAGACCTTCACAATTAGAAATATTCTAAGTGAAGGACCCAGAGTGCAGAGTTCACCAGCGTCGGATCATCAGGCCCGCGCCCCGGTTATCATCTCAAGGACAGCGTCCGAGAATCAAACACGATCTTGTGTTAAAGGTCCTTAGGGTTCTATGAACATGTTTTAATGGCGGAACCCACACCGAAGGTACATTTTTACCTCGGAAAACACCCTCCTGCGCAGAGGAAGCATCCTCTCAGCCTCGGCGACGGTCGCCCTTGAGGTCGATGCAGTCGGTTTTGTCTTGGGAGCCATTGAAGATCAAGAAATCCGAGCGAGGAGATGAATAGTTGGAGAGAGAAGGAAGTTCTTTTTTTTCAGAGAATGCGTTCGTTCGGAGAAGAAGATACATCTCTCTAACTGTTGCCTTTTATAGGCACAGAGATTCGCGAAGATACGCAGCGTTTGGCCCAAAAAAAAAAAAAAAAAAAAAACGCTGCAGCGAATCGCTGCCTGACGCGTGGAGCCAAATCATTGTTCAAACAGGGAAGATCATGCGTCGCGACCCCGCCACAAGTCAGAAGTTGACACGTGGAGCAGTTCATTTAATGAACCGGGGGATCCGCGCGCCAAAAGGCGAAATCTCGCCGTTTCCCCAGGCCAGCTGGCGGCGTAATCATGACATGGCACAGGTGCGCGTCCCAAAGTACGCGGCTCTTCGGTGGACATGCCCCGTCAGCATCATCATAAATGCACCCAGAAAATCGCGTCTGCATTTCAAGAGATGCGTCTCTCCAAAGCCCGCGTCCCCTCAAACAGGCCAAACATCGCGTCTCGCTAAGAAGTCGCGTCTTTAAAGCAGTCTCTGCTTTTTCAAAAAGGAACCTGCGTCCAGTCTCCTGCTTCTGCAAAGTCGGTTCAACAGTACACTGACGCAAACAGACAACCAACCACTCCCGGCCAAAAGCGCACCCGTGACAGACTAAAAGCAATCGGGGAGGTCTAGACTGTGTATCTAGACACTCAACATGATCAACTCTGACGGCTTCAAAGAGTTCAACAGTACACTCACGAAGACCAATTCCAGATAAGATCAAACCCGAAGCATCAACAGTCCAGTCATAAAACGCGAACACGGCTAAAGATCCAAAGTATTCCGAAATCCGTCCCATTCAACTGCGGAATATCAGAAACTTTGGAGGGGGTTCTGTAGGCTGTCTAAAAATGACTAACAGACCAGCCATTAAGGAAGCAGAGTCTCAAGCTCTAGACGCGAGAAATCGATGCTCGCGTCTCAGCATTAAGACGCGTTGGCTCTACACCCGCGTCACAACGTTCAGACGCGTCGGCCCGAAGCCCGCGTCTCAGCATCAAGACGCGTCGGCCCGAAGCCCGCGCCTCAGCATCAAGGCGCATCGGCCCGACGCCCTCGCCTCAGCATCCAGACGTGAAGGCCCGAAACCCGCGTCTCAAGGCGCGTTTGGCTCGACGCCCGCGTCTCAAACTTCAAGGCGCGTTTGGCCCAACGCCCGCGTCTCAGTTGCAACTGCCCTGATTGCGGGGCCAGTCACCGCGCATGTAGCGGGTAGTGGCCCCTCATTCGGGAGCGTTTTCAGGAGGCACCTTCACCCCCTGAGACCCCTATAAATAGAGCCTTGTTTGCTATGAAGAGGGGATAGAAGCTTGAGAGGATCGAAGCTTGGCAGAAGATCGGAGTTTTGAAGAGAGAGAGCTTTGAGATAGGGCATCATCAAAATCGATCGAATCCAGGCAGGAGGATCATCAAGAGAGAAGCACGACTCTTCAGCGAGCTTACTGAGTACTAGCCGCTCTTCGCCTACCTCCTCTTTGAGAGTTTTGGTAGACGGAGCTGAGTTACTCTTTCTACCGACCGAAGAGAAGACCCCGACAGTCTAGGACGGTCATCTGGTCAACGGAGAACAAGATTCACTCTCCATCGCCACACGAAGAACCCAGCTTTAAACAAAGGGAAGATTCAGACATCCTCCCTCCCTTGTAACTGGAAAAGAGGGAAGAGTAGTTCTTTTGGTTGTAATCGTTTCGCTTGAATCAAGGAAATCTTTTACAGCTAAAACCACTTTCTCCGACCACCAAACTTTCCGGCCCCCTACACCTATTTTAATGGAAAAGGCTTCAATCGCAATTATAAACGTAACACTTTAATTCGAGGAATCCAGAAACAAAGAGAGAAATACTGAACAAAGTGTGGTACAGGCAACTACCTGGACCTTAGGGGCAGCACTATAGGAGGCAGTTGCTTTGCACTAGAATTATAGCCTAGGCTACCACTGGGGAACATTCTAAAATTTTAAGTGTCATAATATATTATTCAAACAATAATTGGATGTAGTATATCATATATGATGAAGGAATTTTATGTTTCTGTCTAGCTAGCTAAAGAGGTTAGCAATGCTCTTCATGAAAATAGATAAGGAACACTAATGAATAAAGAAAATGTTAAATCCCCTCTTTGTATTCAACCAAGGGTGCATTCATTGCTTCAAGCCTAAGGAGGGAAACTCAGGAGGGAAGGCACATCGAATTCAAGTCTCTTCCAACTCCTCCTGTCAACAGCCAAGACACAGACTAAAATCATCTCTCTTTTTTCTCCACTATCCACGTGTCTCCAGTTCACCAAGGCGATCAAGGGTTCCAACACATTGGATAACCTATGCTCTGTGAGTGAAGTGTTGCTGACAGAATTTAGATCGTATCCTAGAAATTTTGACCACAAAACTTTGGACATCCATTGGGTAACATTTATCTGAATTGACAAGCTTGTATGAAGTGCTGCGTAAAAGTTGGTTCAATGTAAAAAATGGTAACTGAGATCTTCTGGAAGAATTGAAACTGTAGATGCAGAATTTTTATTACAGTTAGCTGTTTCAAGATGAATTCTGCAGAAATAAAATGGTCGAGTTTCTTATCCACCAGGATTATAATAGCAACTGACGCTAAATAATCATGCTGGTAAATTCCTTGTTAGAGCTGAAACATTATGCAGCACCAGCTGATTCTGATCACACTCATTCGAGAATCTCAGTATGAACAGAGTTGGCAAAGAATAGTACCGATCTTTCGTAGGCATGCACATGTCCAGCAAAGACGATATCAACTTTGTAATGTACAAACCAACTCTCAAAAACCACCCTCATACTTTCACCCTCCATATAGTGTGCTTCGTTGCTGTTGTATAGTGGGGCATGCATGAGAACAATAAGCCAAGGTGTTTCTCCCTGTCCACTCGTTTCAGCTCCTCCTGAAGCCAATGCCATTGGGGAGTGTATTTAACTGTTTTAGGTTACAAACATATTAATTTCAGTACATAAAGAAATCCAGATAGTTCAAGCATAAAAGTTATTCATGAATAAAATTCTGTGATCTAAACATGTAGGGATCTCTATAATTGACTGAAACAAATGTTGCAGAATATAGAGACGGCCTTGATAGGCCTAATTCTGAGGAATTTAATCCTGATTCCTTTTTCCCATCAGGACTAAGCCAATCCTTTGGAAATTGTTTGAATACCCAATTTCATATCCAATCCTAAGGATTAGACTCCCAAGTATTGGACCGATGCTTAGGATTAGAAAAAAATGAGATTTTCCTAAGCCTGAACATAATGACAAGTTTTCCAAAGAGTTTCTTTTGAATATCCAAACAAACATTTGGAAAAATATTCTGTGGATTCTCACCCAAAGGAAAATAGTTTCAATCCAAGGTTTTTTTACCCCAAATGAGATCCCAAGGTTTTGATCCAAACTATCCAAATGTGACCTATGATGATTCCAAAAAGAACGAAAGGAAAAGATCCAAACAGATGAAGAAATTGTAAAAAATCCAAACAAAAAACCTAGTTTTATCAACAACAAAAAAAAAAAAATTTGCAAATTCTGGTCTTAGTTACCTTGCTTACTTTAGCAAGTTGGCATGATCCTAATGAGTTATAGTCTTATAGATTCATGGATGAAATTAACAAGCAGCAGCAGTACACATTATTTGAGTCAAATATGGACTTTAGTACCCATCACAAGGCAACGTACAGGCCCGCATTGATATAAGCAGGGGCCTGGGCCATATAAATTTGTTGAGCCCAAGCCAGGTCCACATCTTGTCAACCTTTGAGACTCAGGCCCAACAATCCACCTCTATTTAAAAAAGTTTAAATAGCTTTCAAGTTTCAAGGATCTCTTTATATATTGTTTGAAGAAGAAATATTAATGATCAAGGACTCTTTTACCATGGCCTTTCTGACTAAAAAGGTGAAAATGGGTATATCAGTAAGTGGTAAGCAGAACAGAATATAAGAAAATCGTCACGTTCACCAGTAATGCCTGGTCAGCCATTTATAGAGTTCTCTCTCGTATGAAATTTAAAGGTCGAATAAGCCCAAATGTTCACTCTAAGGTCTGGATTGATTAAGTTCAGGTCTTAAGCAGCAGGCCAGGCCAGAACACATTCCATGGAGCTTATATACTTGGCGAGGCTCATTTGGCCTGGGTTTGTCACGGCACAGGCTTGGTTTCTGCAATTCTCGGCCCTACTCATCACCATAACTTTCCGATTGGCCACACAAACACATACCATTCAGAAACTAGTGACTCTAAATACACTTTTGGCCACGCTCAGTGGAACGCTTTCAGATGTTGAGCTGTAAGTCAGTAAAGAGCTTAAATACTTTGGCCAGGCTCAAGCCTAGCTGGGTTTTGTCTTGGCGAGGGGCCTGTTTCAGCCAATTCTGAACTCTACCCATCACCATACCTTTCCAATTGGCTGTGCAAATGCATAGCATTTAGAAACTAAAGACTATAAATATATTCTTGACAGAACCAACAAGCATGTTATGTTTATCAGTAACTTCTATAGTTCTAGAGGAGTCCAGAGATATATGTATGGACATAAACAAATGAATGGTATATTACCAAATGGAGAATAACTGGACAGCACGATGATATGGGCAGATGCACGCCTGACTGCATACCAAAGTGGAGAGCTGCTCCGTGAAGCCAGGTGCGGGGTTGCATATCTATGTAGAAAAGCTTTGAAAGGAAAAACTCTTCCTATAAGCAAAAACACAAGTATTGATAACTAAGCCTTGTTAAAATCAAATATAATGAGATGTAGAACGCTTGCACCAGTTAGATATCAACCTCCAAATATCAAATGCATAACATGGCTATTCATTACGAAGTGAAAGCACAAATTAATTATTTCTTTATCAGCATGGAGCGCAGCAGAGAAACATACATAATATTGTGTGCCGTTGTACATGATGACATGCATAATATGATACTATTGCTCCTTATAATCTATATCATTATTGCAAAAATTCCTTCCCTTGGTGTTACATTAAAGATGAGATCATCATTTGGTTCAAATCATGTAATGGAAAATTAAACATATGATCTATGAACGAATCAAGCCAGTTTAGACACCAACTCCATCATCCCTAATTTCTTCACTATTCAACACCTCAGCAAGCATCTCCTTTACCCTATTGATGGACATACCTCACTGCTTCCATTTTGGTTAGAGCTATCCTCACCTCCATGAAATTAGTATCCGTTGGAATTTTCATTTGTTGCTGAGTTAGAACAACTCATTTATTTGCAATGAGCTAAAAGTTGTGTGACTAATATGCAGATAACAAGCTTCAAGGGTGAGTCATATGCAATAAAGTTTGAAGGTTACATTCCGGGTAGGAAGACCTACCGAGCTTTTGGTCATGGGGTCACCCCCAAATTCTCCTAGATTAGAAGTCTAGAGGTAAGGCCCGCATGTACTACAGCGAATCACATTCATCTTTGAGGCACAAAAAACCAGAGAGACAGATGGAATCACATTCCAAACATTATCATCCATATACACAACCTATGAAATTATAATTGATAAACCATCGTAACAGAAATAGAACTAAGCTTTGAATGGAAATGTAAAATCATGGCCTCATCCAACCAATCTTGCATCATGTGTTCCAATAGTAGTGACATTCCTGATATAATATAATATTATCAAAGTTGAACCATACTGAGTTCTCTTCTATTGGTTTTGAGAACAAAGATGGGCATACCAGCGGGTTAGCCAACAGGTAATACCCCTCCCTTCCAGGTTCAATCCCCGTAGTTGCCGAACAGGGGATTTAACTTGGGTAATTAAGTGATGGGTGCGTGTATACAGGCTGGAGGGTGACTTCCATCCTAATGTGAGAGAGAGAGAGAGAGAGAGAGAGAAGAGAGAAGAGAGAGAGAGAGAGAGATGGGGTTAAAATCCCAACAGAGAATTTTAATAAAGAGAAACTGGAAAAATACATAGTATATTCAGACGAAAACAAGCACCTTTAAAAGAATATGTAAGAGTGAATCGAAACTAGATAGATAGTAACTTATGAATATCAGTAAATGAGAGCACATGTCTCCAAATAGAAAGATTACCAGATCAGGTCTGTATTCTATTTCGTGGTTTCCAGCAGTCCAAATCCATGGCTGATATGCAACACTGCGCTCAACAAACCGGCCCCAAGAATCCCAGCGAGTGCCATTATTACATACATATCGGTCAGCATAAGAGAGATCCCCTACAAATAAGACAGTCTGTGCTCCACTTTGCATGTAATGCTCAAGAGTAGAAAGGGAATTATACGTCTGTCCCCAAATCACCTACCAGTCAAATAATTAATTAACAATGAGGACATAGACGACCTTTAATAGGTAGGAGGTAACAAAGCTCTATGCCTGATCATCTATACAATTGATAGAATAAGGATATAAATTTCTAAA
>JAVJIF010025760.1:62500-117313 GCA_038442645.1 Agave tequilana | reverse complement strand
GCTCGTCCTCGAGTAAAAATCAAAAAGAAAAGAAAATCAAATCTAACTAACTCACTTTCGTAGGAATCACGGTTGTACTTAGCATGTGCAACAAGCCGTTAAAACCCCTAGGTTACCCTAGAGGACGAGTGTTGTCTCGTGAGGGTTTCAGCGGATACACACCCACAAAATCCATAAAGGAGATATTCGAATTATATTTGAAGAGACTAAGTAGTCTATAAGTTTTAGGATTATCATTTTTATTCATTCTTAAACTTAGTCTTAATAAAGTGAATTGTTATTTATTTTAGGTAAGGATCAAAATTGAATGTTTTATATAGTCTTTTTCGTTACCAAAAATCATATGCATCATTATGAATTTTTAACTAGGAATTCCTTAACTTGGACTCTAATGCCTCTTTATTATTTTTATAACATCATCTAATTTTCTTTCGTGTAAGTATCAAGGCTTCTTGAGGCCCTCATACCTAACTAATTGACTATTAGATGTGTAAAATTTTTTTTTTTTTTTGGCATGTATAACTCATCTAGTTTTTTTTGTGTAAGTATCAAGGCTTCTTGAGGCCCTCATACCTAACTAATTGACTATTAGATGTGTTAATACATGTATAATATTTCTTTAGTTTAGGCTTTCTAATCCACCCATGTAGCGAACTTAAAGTCGATGACTCCCAAACCGGTCGGTCTTAGGGCACCAGGTGAGAAAACACCCCGCGGACTCAAATTCGAGTGAACTAGGCCACAAAACTAAGGATTTTATTTATTAACTCACCTTTAGGCGTGAATACTTATGGTTCATGAGGCACATGTATCCAGCTTAATTAGTGATTGAATTTTTTTTTTATATATATATGAGGCACAAGGTCTTAGTCTTAGAATCCTAGATATGTACTAGGAATGCACATTTCATTAAGGTAAAAATTAAGACTAACTAATTATTCAATTTCTCCTCCTATACCTAAAATTTAAACAATTTATTTATTTTGACCAAGTTTTTAGAAATCCTAATCATGATTTTCCTAATCCTTAAAACTAACTTAGATTTTTTTTCAAAAAATAAATCAAAGTATTATCCTTTTTATAAATTTTTTTTTATATTAATATATTTTTTTATTTTATTATTATTTTTTTATGCAATAAATAAAGAGAAAAAAATATTTCTATCTTCTTTTATTTTTTTTTTATTTATTTTTTTATTTTTTTTATTTTTTTATTTTTTTTTGGGCAAAGAAGTTAAGTTATAAAGAAATAAATTTTTTTTTTTTTAAATATGTTAGTAAACCCTCCCCCACACTTGTCTCATGCATTGTCCTCAATGTATGAAATGGATGCATACATGCATGAAATAAAGTATAAAAGAGGCAAAGAATAATAGTATACCATTGTATGTACAACACATGTATCACTCTCACCTAGAGCTGCTTAGGATTCATCCCTCTAGCTCGTTCCCATCATTCCAATGGGTTCTCTTTATAAGGCACAATGGGGAGACCAACATTTTTGTTTTAACTCTCTTTCTCCCCAGTTTCATCTTCTTTAAGCTCTTTCTCATCATATGTCCACATTCATTATTCAAAAATTCATCACATCTTTCAGTTGGAACTTCCTTGCCGAGAAATTCTAGCTCAGTTCCGTACATCTCCTCAAAACTTAAATCAACACTTTTCCCTGGAAGTGAATAATTAACCAACATCTCCCTAGTCGATGTATCTAAACACAGGAGTTCTTTTTCAAAGAGCTTTCGAAAGTTAAGTCAATCGGAGGTTCTTGAACTATATTCTCATGCGATATATCAGTGCTTGGCTCATTGAAGATACTCAAATCAAATCTTCATTTTTTAAAGGGAACTTTATAATCCCCAACATGTGTCATCTTATCACTAAAATCGCACTTATCCTCAAATAACTTGTCAAGAAATAGAGACTCATTTTCACTTTCTTTCTCACAAATGTTCTCCATGAAGTTTACCTCAATGTTTGGTCTTTATCTTACGAGAGTTGTTTTCCAGGTTGAAGACATTGACCTCTTTAGTCATGTTTCCAAAGGTCAACCTCATGGATCCATTCCTACAATTTATGATTGCATTTGCAGTTGCAAGGAACAGACGCCCTAAGATAACGGGAGTTTGAGACCGAGGAGTGGATACAGGTTCGGTCTCCAGAACAACAAAATCTACTGGGTAGATAAACTCCCCAACTCGGATGAGCACATCGGTAATTTCTCCTTTGGGGATTTTTATGGATCGGTCAGCTAATTGGATTGTAACCTTAGTCGGACTAAGTTCGCCCAACCCAAGTTGTTGGTAGACTGAGAAGGGGAGTAAGTTGATACTTGCTCCCAATCAAGAAGTGCATGCTTAATTGCAGTTTGACCTATTGTGCAAGAGATGGTGGGGCAACCAGGGTCCTTATACTTGACAGGGATCTGGTTAGACAATAGCTCACTAATGTTAGTGGCTAGAAAAATCTTCTTGGGCACATTAGTCTTTCTCTTCTTTGTGCACATGTCCTTAATAAACTTAGCATAACTAGGGACTTGTTGGATTGCATCAAGAAGAGGTATATTGATCTTGACTTGATTAAAAATCTCGCGTACCTTATCCATTTGTGCACATTGCTTATCTTTAAGCCTATTTGGGTAGGGTGCGATGGGCTTGTGCATATCTTCAGCTGACTTGTCTTTTTTAGTGTTGTTGGCATCAAGTTGAGATGGAGTGGGATCAGGCAGCTGAATGCTTGTTAGAACTTGATGGTGTTGATACTTGGTTATCTACTTGTTTTCCCGACCGCAATGTATGAATCGCATTGCACTGACTCATATGATTCTCTTCAGCCAAGTGAGCTTGACTAGAGTTCCTAGGGTTTGGGAATGGTTGACTAGGTAGAGTTCCCTTTTGCCTTTCTTGCTGATTCATTTGCATCTCTATCCTAGTCAAAACTTGAGCCAGCGTGTCATTACTTTTAACGAGAGTGTCCACCTTTCTTTCCATATTGGAGAGCCTTGTTTCCATTTGTGAATATTGGAAAGAGGGTGGAGGATTTTGATAGGGCGGATTTTGGAAATTGTTGGAGAATTTGGGCCTAGTTTGATCATTGTTACTTTGGCCCCATGACAAATTGGGATGTTTCTCCAACCGGGATTGTAGGTGGGCGAATATGGATTGTTGGCGGGCGAATTGTTGGCGGGCCTTGTGAAGGCCGCACTCATATGTTCGGGCAAGCTTTGATGCGCGATAAAGACGGGACATTCCTCGAACACATGGTTCATATCTTGACAATAAGTACAGCCCACCGAAGATGTTGGGCTGACTTAGTTCACAGAGACTGGTTCTTTAATTTCAAGAGCCTCTAGTCTTCGCATTATAGCAGCTAACTTAGCATCGGTTGCTATGTTGGCCTCAATGGAATGGATACCTCCTTTAGAAGAAGTAGGGTCATTAGTCCTAAATTTTTCCGGAGTTGGTTCCCATTGGATGGTATTATCAGCTAATTCTTCATATAATAACCATCCTTCAGTTTCGTCCTTTTTCAGAAATCCTCCTTGGCACATGGATTCTAACAGCGTTTTAGTTTGATATTCTAATCCATCATATAGAACTTGGCAAAGTCGCCATTTCTCTATCCCATGGTGAGGGCATTGGGCAAGGAGGTCCTTAAAACGTTCGAATACTTCCAAAAAGGTTCATTGGCTGTTTGCTTAAACTGTAAGATGTTCTTCCTAATCAGTGCAGTCTTGTGGACGGGATAAAATTTTTTTAAGAATGCCTTAACAAAATTATCCCACGAAGATATTGAACCGGCCTCTAGACTGTAGAGCCATTTCTTTGCTAAATCCTTCAAAGCAAAGGGGACAAACCTAAGTTTGATGTCATCTTTTCCTAACTTAGGAATATTCATCATGAGACATACTTCCTCAAATTCCCTTATGAAGAAGTATGCATTCTCGGAGTCAAGTCCATGAAATTTCGGAGGGTGTTGACGTATTGTGGCTTAAGCTCAAATGGGTCAACACCTTCATCGTTAAGCTTGATGCAAGAAGGAAGAGAGGTCCTAATAGGATAGAACCTATCTTGGAGTGATATTGGTTGTGCCATGTGTGGGTGGGGCTTTTGCTCGGGTGGTGAACTAGTTCTAGTTAGCCTGGATGTAAGTGGGTCTCTCGACCAAGCGGACATGCACAATCAGCAAACAAGTTCACCCAATCAATCAATAAAAAAGAAAAACAATCAAAAATCCTAATCTAGGGTAAGCCTTGACCTAGACGACTCCTAACTTTAGACTATCCTTAGGAGGTCTACTGTCGACGTTAACCACAAGCTAATCGGCCAGGTAGGCGGCAAGACCGGTGGGAGGTTTTCCCGTCAGAGACGTTCCTTAATTAAATAACCACCGTTCTTCGGGCTTTCGGCCCTCAATCCCCTGCCTAGACACCGATTTGACAAGAGTTAATTTCGAACAATTTTCCTCCTTCGGTCAATCTCCTATTGAGTCCGAGTTAACCTAGGGCCAACGTCTAGTCAAATTTTACTTAAGGTTAGGGTTGTGAGTGTGACGGATATGATTTGTGGGCCAAGGAAGGGTGATGAAATCCCCACCTTATCTTGTTTATGGTTATGCCCTTAAAATATTTTTGTGTACGTGTAAAGCTGTAGAAAAGTAATCACTCAAGAAAGCAGTAAACAACCAAGAGTGTTTCCTAATCTATATGCTATGCAAACGTACCTTGTCGCCAGCACTCTTCAACAGAATTAAAGAAATTAAAATAGACACGTGCCCTAAATGCAAGAGTCTAAAATTTTTTTTTTTATTTTCAAAAATGGGTTAATGTTATTAATTAGCAGTTGCAGAGTGATCACAGAGAATTTTAATCACAGAAATAAACACTTTTTGCAATTCTGAGCAACCTGCAGAAAGACTGGTCAGTAGGAACTACTCTTGCCGCGCGGAAATACGGCTCTTGCCGCGGATCCGCAGCTAAGAAGTAGGCTCTGATGCTCTGCCTTCGAGGGCAGAGGCACAGAGTTGCTATGTGTCCTTGCTGCTGCTCTGTTGTTTTCCTGTTTCTCTGTATCTGCAAACAGAAAGAATAAAAATGATTAGTTTTGAGGAAATCGTGCCGTTCCTTCCCCGGCAACGGCGCCAAAATTTTGATTGAGAAATTTAAGAATTTATAAATAAGAATTTGAGTTGTAGAATTCTTTATTCTCAATGCTATCCGCTGTAGCAAGGGCTCAAGCGGGTCGTGATCCTCAGGGAAGGATGCGATGCAAGCTTTTCGACCCGATTCCTCTGTATCTTCAAAATAAGAGAAAAGAGATTAGATTTGAGATATATGATATGAAAGATGTGGTTTTACTGATTTTCTACCACAACCCTATTGCAAGTTAAGGAGATTGATCATCATATTGAGGTGTATGTAAGTCACCCTAGGTTATTAAGAATAATTCAAGCAAGAAAAACCAATACAAGATTCTAACTAAGTTACATTATTAAAAACTAAACTATGGTTCAACCTAACATCTAGGTACAGCTTAAGAGAAGATTAATCTTAAATTTAGGTTGTCCTAGTTTTTAAGTTTGAAGTCATGAAGAGTCTTTTTAATATGCAACCTGCATTAAGAAGTCTAGTTATCTGTTTAATCTTCAAGAAAAGTAATTATTAAACCTAGGGTTTCTAAAGATGGTCATCAATCCGATCAAAGCTTAACTAACTGCTCTAGGGTTGCTTTAAGAATCTCAGCAAACCACTAGAGGAAATTAGTTCATCATTTTTTTTTATCTTTTCAATTTATTTTTTTATGTTGTTTAATAAGAAAGATTGCAAAGAAGCAAAGAAAAAGAAAACCAGAAAAGATCACAGAGAATGAAAACAAAGAGAAAGACATAAATTAAATGAGAAAAAAGGTAACCTTTATTTGATCACAGCCTCCAATACAAGCTCCTTCTTCCACAACGTGCATGAAACGAAAATTACAATCTTGCAGAAATTTAAAGAAAAATGGCTAAAAGAAAACCCTAAACGTCTCTGGATGGATTCTCTGCTGCGCCTGCAGGGATATTTATAGGTGCAGAATGTGATAGAGTCCCGGATAAACTTTGCTACGAAATCTGGTAGGCAGACTCATCAGAAATGCCGTGGGAATGCGGCTTTTGCTGTGGAATTGCGGCTGTACAGTGGAATCTGGCCACGTGCTTTGGCGCGTGGCTTCTCCTGGTCGTTCCATCTGGTCGTTTGCTTCTGGAAGTTTGATCCTGACTCTTTATCGTGGGATTTGGATATAACTTGGGAATCAAGTTATCTAGATTTCAAATCTCCCAATATCTTTATCCACGAATTTTCTTATTTTTGCACTCTTATCTTTAGCTTTTATTCTCATCTGCAAGTGTTTAGGGTTAGATAGAAGTCTATCCTTCCCTCATCTTTGATATTTGCAACTTTAGCCCTTGTGTATTTGCATTTTTGCACCTGGGCTTGGGCTTGGGCTTGGATCTGGGCTTTTGAGCTTCTTTAAGCTTTAATTCTTTATTTAATTCAGAACTCAAGGCCTGCACACATTAAATAATAAAATATTAATAAATGTGCATCATTATATGAATAAATGTGAAAATGTGATAGTAAATATGATGACAATTATGCATTTTTCACTACCAATCACTTGAGCAATCCACCAACTATTCTATCCTTTACATTTTAACTAAAACAAAAATCTTATACCTAGACACAAGTCTTCATCTTCTTGAAGTCTTCACTTGAAGCCTTCTCATCTTCTAGACTTGGTCCAAACTCCGTGCTAGCTCCAAATCTTGACTTGAAATCCTTTGTTGAAGCTCCACACCTACTAAGATCTTGATAACAAATCTGTCACTAATTAAACACAAATCATTAGTAATATAACTACATGAGTTAATCATCATCAAAACTAGAGTGATGGGCCTTTGGGCCAACAGTAGGGAGCTGCGCCGGCCGCCGTGGCCGGCGCAGGCAGGGGTGGCTGCCGCCACCCCAAAAGAGAGGGAGGTGAGGGAGAGAGAGAGCATGGAGAAAAGGGAGGGGGTTGCCGCCCCCTCCTCCGCCTGCGCACAGGGGGCCAGGCCCCCTGGCCGCGCTCAGCCGCCGGCGATGTGCCGACGACGCTCAGTCCCCCCTTGGGGCGCCGGATCTAGGAGGGGGAGAGAGAGTGAGGTAAGGTGAGAGAGAGAGAGAGAGGAATTAGTGAGAGAGAGAGAGAGTTTGGGAGAGTGGGAGAAGAATTAGAGAGAGAGAGATTTGAGAAGAGAAAGGAAAAAATTTGAGAGAAGAAGAAAGGGGGGTGGTCATCGGGTTCCAGGAGAAGAAGGAAGAAGCAGGAGAAAAGAAAAAGAAAAAGAAAAAGGAAAAGGAAAAAAAGGGTTTTGTTGAAAAAGGGGGGAAGATTGTTTATTTAAAAGGGAAAAGTGATGGGATTGGTGATGGAATTGACAGGTGATGGAATGGAGGAGTGGGCTGTGTCAGGGGTTGACTTTGGGAAGGGAAAGAAAAAGAAATGAAGAAAGAAAATAATATTATTTAAATAGGGTAAAAATTGACTGTTTCAGAATTGCTCCGAAAAATTCTCAAAAATAGAAAATATTATTTTAAGATGTCCGGTGAAATTGGATTCAAGAAATTCAATGTAAATTTCAATTAAAAATTCTGGAATTTTCTGGCGGTACTAGTCGACACCCAAAACCGGTGGATTTTCGATAAATTCTGAAAAATCTCAAAAAATGATTTTAATTAGAAAATAAGATTTTAAGAAGTAATGTGAAAGCCGTTTTTAAAATTTTAACTCCATTTAAAAAAAAAAATCTGGGAATCAGTCAGCGATGCCAACCGACACCGGTTTTGGAGATTTTGCAGAAAAATTCTGAAAAATTTCAGAAAATCATGAAAAATCTAAAATATTAGAAAATGATGTTTGAAACTGAAATCGATCAAATCAAATTTTCAAAAATGCTAATTCGAGCAATACACTAGGATCGGGCCCCCGGTCCAGATTAGGGCTGACTCCGAGTCCACGAATCCAGATCCAATACAAAACAATCACACCAATAATCATAAAATAAAAACAAATACAAAATTAAATCAAATAAATATAATAGAAAAATTAGAATACATATCTAAGTACGTATTCCAGGAACGGGGTGTTACAACACACAAATCCTATAACCTTAATTCTTCATCAACCTCAAACATTCTCTATTACTCAACCCATAAACCCTAGAAATTTTAGACTCGTCCTCTCTTAAAAAAATCACCCAATTTATGTGTAAAACCCATTTGCATCATCTTTTTTGTAAGATTTATGAGATTAAGATTCTAATCTAATGGGTACAATCATGTTGTGTTTTGATAATTCTAAAACTCATGTGGTTAAGTGTTACTAATCAAGTTCAAGTGTTTTAAGTTTACAGGTTTCAAGAGTTAGGTTTTTAGCTTCAATCTTCTCTCAAAGAAGGTATTGAGGCATTCAAGTTGATTCAAGAATGTAGAATGTTTAAGTTTAGTGTAAATTCTTATAAGAATGTAGAATGTTTAAGTTTAGAGTAATAGATTGGATGCTCAAGAATTTCACACACTCAAAAAGATTTTCAAATACTAGTCTTATATTTTTCATGATTTAATAGACAATATATCTTCAATCAAAATTTTATCTCTCTCTCTCTCTCTCTCTATATATATATATATATATATATATATATACACACACACCACACACATACATACATACATATATATATATACACACACGTTTCATAGGTTGATGTGCTCAAAATATTTCAACTTCTACATATGCTTTTATAAAAATATCAAAAGATTTGCAAATATCTTCAAAAACTAAACATTTAATATTTTTTGGGCTGAAACAGGTCGACCGATCGGTGGATCGCATGTACACAGACGTGAACATGCACTTGTACTCTGGGCCCGGTTGACCGCCCGATCGATTGATGGTTGAAGCTCAACTGTGCAGGCCTATGTTAGCCGACCGTGCGTCGATCATCACCCATGCAAATCTGAGCATTGAGCTCAGATGCCTTTTCTGGCTGGTCGATCGCCTGATCGATCGAGCGCAATGGCTAGCTTCTGCTAACATTACCATCGATCGCCAGAGTAGCAGAAATGATATATTGCCTTTTAAACGAATATTTCTGTATTTAAACCATTTAGTTTTATACTTAAACAGATATATTTTAGTTTTTCAGGGTCTTATCAGGTGTTTAATGACCAGATTAACTCTCTAATGACATTACCCCTCTTTCTATAAATAGGGAACATTGTAAGAGTTTCATATCAAGAAATACCTAGAAAATTATTTGAAAAAAATCAAGAAAAATTCAAAGTTTCAAGTTTCTCACCCGAGCTTCAAATCTTCATTCTTTTATGATAGTTTTCAGCTCTTAAAAACATTCTTTCTCTGATTTTTCTCTCACACACTTCTTGAGCCTCAAATCTACACTCTATACAATAGGAAGTTGTATTTGAGAGTGTTTGTGATCTAGTGGAGTTCACCATGTCTTTGTAATCTTCATTTTCTTTGAGAGTTCCTCTTTGGTGGAGGATTGAAAGCTGGAATTGAGGCTCCAGGTCTTGCGGGTTCTTTTGTAGTCGAATTCTAGTGGAGATAGTAGTAATACTTCATTGCAGTGTAAGTGGGGACATAGAGCAAGTTTCTGAACCTCGAAAAAATTCTCTCGTGTTTGTGATTACTTCTCTAAGTGATTTCAGGATCTAGTACTTACATGTTTAGAAACATAAAGCTGATATTAACTGATTTAAGTATTTTTCTACCAACGGTCTTCATGTTGGTGAAACGTTTCTTTGAGTTATTTTATCAATTGCTTCCGCCCACGTACATATTTCACATCCCTATCTCTTTCCTGCCTATCACTAATCATTGATTCCCATTTTTCTTCATAATACACTAGGGCAACTTTTCTTTTCATTTACTACTCTTTCACAAAAATGGATGGCCAGGAAACCTCTATCCAAGCAAAACAAATATTATTATTAGATAGGAAAGTTACAAAAAAGAAGGTACAAATTCAGATGTATCTTCATGCATCTCAACTATCTAAGTACAAAACCCATAGTTATAATTATAGGCTACATTGCATGGAAATGGCCACATTGGCATGGACAAAACAGGCGGATAAGTGCAAATTCTTAAAAATGCACACGAGATATATGTCTGACACGTGTCGGATAGGTTTCGAGCACGACACGGCCACATGATACTTGGTACATAGATTTTAACAAGCAAGCCAAGCAAAGCATAACTTGCAACACAAAAAACAGCTACCACTATATTAAGCAAATACATCTGGAAGGACACAACTTTAGCAGCTTCCAGAATTTTATTGCCAAAACCTGTGTATTTTTCTTAATTTCCAAGTATTCTGCCTAAGAAGAACAAAGTACAAAAGACCATCAAAACCACAACATCAAATTTAAAAATAGATATAGACACAGGTTATTTTGTTAATGCCAAATATCTCAAACCAAATAGGGGAAAAGGGGAAAAAAAGGCTAAATCCCAAAACCAAAGAAAAAAAGATAAAGGATAAAAGACCATAATAACACAAACCTTACAAAAATTGTAGGTTGCACTGCTCATCACAGAAAACACATCCTCAAATATTAACAATAACCTTACTAAATTTGGTCATAATATGCCTCTACATGCCAATAAGAAGCCACATGAATTGATGAATGTCATACTTTCATGAATTTTTTTTTATTGACGGTTTTAAAGTTAGATGAGATTCTAGAATAATTTCAGTCCTAGTGGAATAAATTATTAGCTCATCAACTCTTTATCTAGTTCTTCATCAGATTTGGAGGTTAACTCCAAGTAATGGACAGTTACAGGGGAATGCTCGTTGACATGAATGCCTGAACATCCAGGTTCTGTGATTAGTGAGAAAGAAATCCAATCACACTGCATAAACAAAGATAGTCAGGTTGAGATAAAGGTAGTCAGATTGAGATAAAGAAAGTCAGATTGAGATAAAGATAGTCATATTGAGATAAATGTAGTCAATTTGATATAAAAGTAATTAGTTTAATGTAAAGGTAGTCATATTTATATACAGGTGGACAGTGTGAGCTAAAGACTTCCACTTTTTTTAATGTGTACATCTTGTGATACAAGTGGGCATGTTCATCTATAGAGGAGATAGTTTTAAGACTAGTGAGAAATGCAGACTGTTGAAGATAAGGGAGAACATATTGTTTACTTTTGAGTTTCTTTGGTGGCTAGTTGAGAGGAAGAATCCGCACTAACGACAGCATACACGTGGACGACTTGCGACTAATATGCACGGCACAATTGAAATCTATACTCTAAATCTTTGTTGCTTGTGATGGTGAAAACCATATTCTCCTCTTATGTAAGCGTGTATTTTAAATTAAGGTTGAGAAAAGGAAGATCGGGTGGAATACTTACTTTATTTTTGAAAGAATCAAAAGGTTGCTCTCATTTAGTTGGATCACCATGGTTTAACCACCATTTTCAGAAACTAAGTGTTGGCCCAGAGGCCTTCCACTCTAGTTTTGATGATGATTAACTCATGTAGTTATGTGTACTAATAATCTTGTGATTTTAGTTTCAGATTATTAATCAAGATGTTAGTAGGTGATTAGCTTCAACAAAGATGGTTTGGAAGCTTTCAAATAGTGATTCAAGAGCCCGAGCGACAAGATCATAAATAGCACTCATTGGAGTCAAGCTCGGTGGATCACGAAGTTTTGGATCGAGTCGGCTTAGAGACGGCGCTCTACAAGAAGACATCGGTACCTAGTTTAGTTTGAGTTTTAGATCCATTTATAAAGATTAGAATAGTATGATATGCTCAAGTTCATAAAACACACACGTTTCATGTTTTGGTTTTGGTTTTCGGTTTTAGGTTTAACCGATCTTGGTTTTCATGAATAGATAGATTCAAAATAAGTTTACATGGTTTAATATATATTAGATTTGTTCTATATACATGCATGCTTCAACTACTTAGACAAACTTAGTTTTGACTTACTTATTCATGTGTTTTATGTTATGGTATTTTTAACAAAAAATACTTTGGAATTAAAGTCAAAAACATGGATATATATATGTTTCATGTATATAGGATTATATCCATATACATCATGCCTAAATGTTGTTTAATACCATGTTTTTGTATTTGGATGAGTTTTGGACAAAACGTATTTTTTATTCAAAATCCTAGTTTTAGAAAATACAGTTTTTGGTTTTTGGCAAAATTTCTATAACACAAAAATAGTTCAAAATGTTTGAGATTTGTGTTAAACTTTTTAACACAAGTTTGTATTTCAATGAAAAATGATAAAACTATTTTTGTGGAATTTTAGAGATTTTATGGGAATTTTTAGGATTAAAAATTACATGTTTTTCTGACCAGAACTGCTGCTGCCAGGCTAGGTCGGTCGACCGTAGCGGTCGACCGACGTGCACGGATACGTGCACGCTGGCTTACCCATAAGCCGGTCGACCGCACGGTCGACCGACTGAGAGCAGGTTGCTCTCTGTATCTGGTCCGGTCGGCCGGGCGGTCGACCGTAGCTGCCAGCGGTCAAATGTGATCGTGGGTCGGTCGACCGACCGGTCGACCGGTAGTTCATTTTTGGCAAGATCTGCTGCCAACGGCTATATTTTTCTAGGGGCTATAAATACCCCATTTGTGACCAGTTTTAACTAAGAATTTTTTTGGACGAATTTTCTGAGCTTTCTCTAGTGTTTTCACAGCAATCAAAAGAAGTTTTTGGGCTTTAATTGAACAATCTATTTGGTGTTTTTGCTAGGGTTTGGAAAATCAAAGAAAAGGGTTTTGGGAAAAGTGTTTGATTAAACTTCTTCATCTTGGTTTCTAGTTTTTCCCAAGGATTTTCTTTGAAGATTGTGATTTCCATTCCTTTGGTTTTCTCCACACTTGAGCTGCATCTACTATCTTATTCTATAGGATCTTTGTGTGGGAAAAGAGATTGTTTGTGGTCTTTTAATCACCAAGTTGTAAACCCAATCTTTGCTTGGCTTTGTGCCTTTCCCTCATTGTGTTGAGGAGGTTGTGCATTTGGGTTGTATCCCTCAAGTTGTGAGGTGATCCTTGTATTGCTTTGTGCTAATCCCTCAAGTTGTGAGGTGATTGTTTGTTGGCTTGGAGTTGTGCCTCAAGGAGGAGGTTGTGTTTGTAAGGAGAGGAGTTGGGTACTCCTTGTAATTGTTATTGCCCCTAATCCTCGGTGGAGGTTCTCTTTGTGGGAGTCCTTTGTGGACAAGCTAGTGGACTTGAAATCCTTCTGTGTGAAGGCGGGGATGTAGAGCTGGGTGCTCGAACCTCGAAACATATCTTGTTGTTTGCGCTTGATCCCTTAACTCTTACTCTATCTCTCTCTCTCTCTTTACTTTGTGCCTTGCATCATTTCACATTGATCATTCATACTTATATGCTTGGCTTGGTTGTGTGTGCATCTCTAGTTGGTTGCATTTGTGTAATTGCAATTAGTTTTTAAATTCCGCATTAAGTTCTCTAGATTAGCATTATCACCTATTCACCCCCCCTCTAGGTGATTTCACTAAGCACATTAAAAATCATTTTCCTTATCCATGATATCTCAATAATAAATGATGAGGAAGAGGAAGAATAGGGGAAAAGAAAACAAAGATTTGGGGAAACAAAGAGGTGAAGGAAGATTTTGGGGGGGGAAGAAGAGGAAGTAGAAAAGAAAGAAGGTTTAAAGGAGAAAAACAAGAGAGGTAGACGTAGCAATGAGCAGACCAAAATATTAATGGTTTCCTACATTGAAGACATCACTTTTCAAGGTAAAGGCTGAATATTTGATTCTGATAGTGTAGTTCATGTATGTTCTTATAAGGATATGTTCAACTCCTTGGTTGCAAAGGAAGAACTGGTGAATGGCTCAACTTATGAGGTCATCAGCACCGGGATAGTCAATGTTACAGGAAGAGATAGGACGGTGCGTACTCTGGAGGCGGTCCGGTATGTCTCGGCGGCACAGTAAAATCTAATATCCATAGAAGTGCTCGATGAAGAAGGATGCTAGATCCAAGTGTAACAAGGCATCATCACTGCTTGCCAAGGAGACAAGGTAATCTTGAAAGGAGAGAAGTGTGAAGGGATATACAAGTTAAAGGAAGAAAACTCAGTTCAAGGTGGAGTTATAATGACAAGCTTGGAAGGGAGCTCATCGCGAGGTGGAGCTTCAAGGAAGACTGTGATGGGACATGAATCGGGTGAAAGTGTTGCAGGAAAGAGAGGGTGCATTAAGACAAAGCCTGAGATGGCTCAAGACATGGCGATGAATCAGCCAAAGATCCCAAGGAGAGGGGACAAGAGTAAAGGCTTCACGGTATGATTACAATCAAGGAAAGAATCAAGGTAAAATTTTAAAATTTTCAATATGTTTTGCTAAAGCCTTGAAAAGCAAGTCAAGATGAAGATTGTTGTGAAATTGATCTTGTTTTCAAGAGAAGATGATGGTCAAAGAAGATCTAATCAAAATTGAAAAAGAAGAACTTGAAAAAGATGCAGATCAAAAAAATGTTTGGCAGTCGATAGGTAGGTTTCTGGTTTCCTTTTCAGGCGCGTGTAGGTTTTTTTCTGGTAGACCCCGAGTAGGACACAAATTATATTCATTGAAGGATGCATTTATAAAGATTGAAGGGTCCAAAATTGTTCTAGATTAAGAAAATCAACTCCTACAAGGATTGATCAAGTTTTTCAAGTATCTAATGGCCAAGATCATCTCATAATTCGAATAGAATTTGTATTGCAAAACTCTATAAATAAATATTGTAACCTAGTCAATTACACAAGGAGAAAAAAAGTCAATGCAAAAAGAGGAGTAGGTAACAGTGCAAAAAGAGAAGGAATATTCTTATAATCTAGTGGGATTTAAGGAGAATGTTAATACTCTTGTTGAATTCAAGGGGAAGGTTAGATCTCTCGTATCAAGTTTTTAATAAAATTCTCTCAAGTTCTCTCCCCGTAGACGTAGACCTAATTTAGGTTAAACTATGTTAAATTCATGTGTTCTTTTCTACTCTTTTGTACGTCTTGATATTGCTAGTTTGCTCTATAATAATTTTCTTTGCAAGTATTACATATTTTCATGATTTCGCAATGTCGATCATGGCCCTGGGCGTGCAACAACAGTTGGTGTCATAACCCGATTGTTCGTGTGGTCTCAATAATTGTTATCAGAGTTGTCGTGTCACAACATAAATTCAGCTGCAAAAGAAGATTTACTCCTGATTTCATGGTTTCCAAAAAGCAACCAAAGGTAGACACAAACACGCAAACATTGACAAAAAGGAGCCAAAGGTAGACACTTTAATTAGCTACCACTTACAATGCGTGTTACACAATAATTGCACCCCACGCACCCTACGCTGACGCGGCAAGAAGAAGCCTCACAGATAAGGGTAATATGACAATTAAAGAAATACATTGGACCTTGTATTTAATAAATGTAGAAAGAAGGGTTTTGTGAAACTGAAAAGAAAGTTTGAGGGATTTTTCACCCGAAATTAAAGTTCATGGGCTTTTTCACTCTTGAGGAAAAAAACCTGGGGACTAATATGTAGTTTTTCCCTACTCTTAGAAGTACAATACTAGTGATCGCAAGGGTTGTTACAATCACTCCATAACTGAACACGATCACTACTTGTTTATCAAATATAATACTATTTACTTAAAATACTAAGTCAATAATTTAAATGTTAAGCTTTCCATTATATAATAGAATTAGATTGAATAACAAAGTTTACAAGAAAGAATTGAGCAGGGATCGAGCAAGTGCATAACCCCCTCTATCACAAATTATGATGTCAACTTTCCCACTTTGGGAAATTGTTGCCTAGTGCCCCCACAAAGTGCAATGTAGGCTGCTGGACTAGGCTTGGGCCTCTCTGATCACCAAGTTAACTCAGTCCAGGTAAGTATGGAGCCTAGCTATACGAGTGCCTCATTTTAACTTCCCCTGCCCATGTTCTCTCATTTGTCTTCTGCGACGTGGGACTATTAATGTAGTTGCAGTAACCCACACATTACTTGTACGTACGGTGATTTAAAGAAACTGTCACAAGGTTGTAGAGTTTAAAAATCAAGATTGCTTAATAGAAGCAAGCATAGTTGTAGATATCATAGGAGAGCAGTAACTCAAATCAAAACTGTTTAGGAATCCCTTTTAATAAAATCCTAGTTTTATTAATATTGGATCAAAAGAATGTAGATCTTTTCTAAATTCATCAACTTTTAAAGAAATTCATAAAAAATAAATTAAAAATTTCCATTTCTTCTTTTTCTTCTTTTTTCGAGGCGGTGGGGTTGCAGGAAAAAAAAACTTTTAAAGAGAATGTTGATTTTCTCTAAACTTGCAGCATTTATCAATTATCTTATTTACTCATCACATAGCATTTCCGAATCGCTAAAGAGAGAAATGAGCATATGAGAGCAACTCTAAGGGAGGCTTCCTAAATTTGAGTTATTTTAGAGTGAATATTAGTTTAGGAAGCTTCCTATTTCATTTATGCTCCAAGGGAGCTCTCTAAATTTGAGCTATTTTGAGTATTTTATTATTTTTTAAAATCAGTTTAGCCAATGACACTTTTATATTATTTAAAAGCAATTTGTTACAGATTAAAATAATAAAAAATATAGTTTCGGGAGTGGATTTGATTCTCTACATTTGGGGAGCTTGGGGCTTGCTTTTAAAATAGAGAGCTATATAGGAAGTAGCATTGGAGCTCAATTCATTGATTTTGCTCCATAAAATTGGAAGTAGAAATAGCTCTCATTTATTTGTGTAATAAATCATTAATTGTTAGGCACAAGAAATATATATTTTCAATACTTACACTGTTTATTATCAGAAATAACAGATGTTTTAGCTTCATGTCAACTCTTTGTGTCATTCTGAATGGGGAGAGATATATTGCCACAAGAAACAACATAAGCTGAAGTTTTAATAAACAACTAATTTTCTAATCAGGTATTTGCTTCTCATCTTTTGAGCACACATCACCGCAACAACATTGGCTATATCCTTGAACGATTATGAGCAACATTGGCTTAGAGGCTCCTAACTCTTTCTATTTTTTTCAAACACTGAAATTTTATAGGAGTAAAAATTATTGTGGGTCTTATCAACGGAAAATTACGGATTTTTCAAAAAAATATTTGCATTTTACCCCTCACTTTTAGAGGACAAGTGTTTAACTCCACCAAATTGATGTATAGTTAACTCATCTTCTCTCTAACTCTCCTCAACTCATCTCTCTAAAACCCTTTAACTCCACACTCCCAACTTCAATTACCAAACAAACCATAGTATCTATCTGGCTAGCCAAAAATAACTAGAATTCAACCATTGTTGGTGGCACAAGTAATTGTGTTCTTCACCCAATTTTGTATTGTGTTGTGTTTTGCATAGGTTGTTGTGGTGCGTTTTGCATAGGTTGTTGTGGTGCCCTTGTAAGTTTTTTTATTTATTGGGTAAATTATGCGGAACGCCCTTGTACTATCAGATGTGTTGGACCAAACCTCATTAGGTGTTAAAACTTGCACATGTTAAATTTTTTGTCCAACTCAGTCATGCATTTTGCACGTGAACTACTTAATTCGTCTAATTACTTCATAGCTCATTTATTTTTAATTAAAATGTTTGTAATCTCAAATTTCCCTTAATTATCTTCTTTCTAGAAAAACCCTAAGTAGTAGAGAGGAGAAAGAGAGGGGGATGGGTTTGTGTTGATGGTAGTGATGATGGAAAGGAGTTGCTGGAGAGGAGAGAGGGGTTTGGGATAAGTGTTCACATTAACAAGAGATTTTGGTTTTAATGGTGGTGGTGGAGGTGGAGGAGGAGATGGTGGTGGTGGAGGTGGAGGAGGAGATGGCGGTGGTCATGGTGGTGGAGGAGGATGAGGTGCTGGTGAGTTATTTTTTAAAAAAAATATAAAAATTTTAGAGGGACACGTGCTCTACACGTCTCTTTTAATGGAAAAGTTAACGATGTTAAAATTAGAGGGTCAATATGCATTTTTCATAATTCATGGGGAGTTTGGTACAACACCTAGGATAGTACATGAGTGGTAGTGGCGCAAGTAATTGTGTTCTTCACCCAATTTTTATACAATGGTGTGTTTTTGCATAGGCTGTAGGGGTGCGCTTGTAAGTGTTTTTATTTATTTATATTTATTTATTTATAACGAAACATGTTTGTAAGTGTGATATCCTTGGTGAAGATAAGTGTTCCTAACAAGTCGACGGCTTGGCGTGGACAGTGGTAGATGATGAAGAGATGGTCATGATCACCAACCTTTGGTTGGTCTTCTCTTGGTTCCTACAAGATAAAGATTAGAGGAAATATGTTTCTCGTTCCACATAAACACTCTCGACTAGTAAATATTAGGGAGAATGTGTTCTTGTTCTACGTAAGTGCTCTTGCCTCTACGTAGAAGCTTGTTTACAACTATACTGGCAAAAGGCAAAAATAGAGAGGGTTAGATTTAGGTTGAAGTAAGTTAATTTTAGAAAATACAATTACCATGCAAAACTAAGAAGTTAATTTTAGAAGGTACAATTACCCTGCAAAACTAAGAGACTAAGTACTTATCAGTAGGAACACCCACTGGGGATTATAAATCCTACCTCTATGAAATGAAAACTGGGTTTTTTATTATGAAATGCAGTATGCAAGAGATATGTGGCTTAGTTTATGAGCAAGAACAAAATATAAGCTATAAAAGTGATAAAACTAGTAAACTATGCAAAAGAGACTATTAAACAGAGCAAAAGATATTATAGAAACAACAAAATGTTTCCAAGAGTGTATCCTGTTATGAAACGATGGCTGACAATGTTTACTATGCACTATTAATGATTTTACTATGCGCTGATGCAAGGATAACGCAAGCATGCATAGTGATTGCATAGTAGTGACTGCATAGTACCCCAAAATTTTCCTATAAATAGGCCCTTCCTGATTCATTTCAATGTACACTTCAGAAATCAATAAGAATTCCTACTTCTACTCTGTCTCTAGAATTCTCTGTTTTGGTGTTATATTTCTCAGAGTTTTACAACACGTTATCAATACGATCGCTCTACTTTTGTCCCCAGCCTCTACCTCCTTCAGCTCAGGAAGAAAGTTCTACCACAAGCCTTTTACCTTCATTAGATTAAGGTAAAAGTCTTGTCACGAGCCTCTACTTTCATTGCTCAAGGAAAAGTCTCATCACAAGTCTCAGCCTCTACCTCTACTATTTCAAGGTAAACATGGCAAGTTATTCTACTTATAATACTCGTATAACACCACTACTATAATGAAAGGAGGCTCTGCCACCTATTTATAGTAATGTGATGTGATTACGAAAAACTGGATTATTATACTAATTATGTTCATATAACACTACTACTATATTTGAAAGGAGGCCCTGCCACCTATTTATAGTAAAGTGATGTGATTATGATATCTTTACTAACCTCTAATTTGATGCTTGCGTGGATTAAACCCCAAGCTACCAATATTGTATATTTTATTATTATGTTATTTATATCTGTATAAACACCCACTGAAAGGTTTACCGAGTAGCGTGGTGTGCCAATGTTTATTTTAATATTTATTACTTTATTAATTATATCTGCAAAACACCCACCAAGTAGAGTGGCGTGCCTATATTATAGCTCATAAATATATGTAGTACAATGCATTTATTTTATCATTTTCTTAATTACAATATTTAATTACATAAAATCCAAATTGCTTTTCTCTCTCCTCCAACGGCTATAAACGGCTAGTTTTCACTCTATAAATTGGTGTATTCTAAACCACATAACTCACTTCTCAATCTCTCTTTATTCTCAAAATTTTTCATCATCTCCAGAAGCTTTGTGTTCGAGATTTTTCGCAAGATGCTTAATCTATTTTTGAAGTTTATTATTGCCGTCATCATCATCAATACTTCTATTATTTTTGTTGTAGATATGGATCCAAGTTAATTTTACCTGAGCCTTTTAATTTTAATGTTCACCTTCCCTCTTTTGTTTGTAGCTATTATGATTGAAATGTAAGTTTTTCTATTTTATTGTAAAATAAAATGTTGTGATCCTAATTATTTTTATATTTTGTTATATTTATCACCATGTCAAACTTTGCAAAGCTTGAGTTCATTCCACTTGATATCACTGGAAGAAATTATATGTCTTGGTTTATTGATATTGAAATGCATCTCGAGTTAATGGGTCTCACTGAAACCATTAAAGAGATAAACTCTACATCGTCGCAAGATAAGGCAAAGGCGACGATCTCTATTCACAGACATCTTGATGAAAATTTAAAATGTGAATATCTCATAATAAGGGATCCAAGTGTCTTATGGAAAATCTCAAAGAAAGATTTGATCACCAAAATGAAGTTGTGCTCCCTGCCACGCGTGATGAATGGAATGCTTTGCGCTTCCAAGACTTCAAGAAAGTCAGTGATTATAACTCTACAATGTTCAGAATAGTGTCACAATTGAAATTTTGTGGGGTGGATATCACAGATGAAGAAATGCTAGAGAAAACTTACTCCACATTTCATGCATCTAATATAACATTGCAACAACAATATAGGTTGCGTGGTTTTAAAAAAATATTATGAACTAATTTCATCTTTTCTTGTGGCAGAAAAGAATAATGAGCTTTTGATAAAAATCATCAGTCTCGTCCTACTAGTTCAGCAGTATTTCCAGAAGCAAATGTTGCATTTTCTAAAATTATGGATGAGGATATAATCATAGTCGTGGTCGTGGCCGTGGACGTGGTCGTGGCCATGGCCGTGGACGTGGACGTGGTCGAAGTGGTTTCTATATCCCTTCACAAAATAAAGCGATCCACAAGAAGCATCATGTAGAAAGATATGATAAAAGAAAAGATGTTCATGAAAGTTTCTTCGGAATCCTGAAGATTCCTGTTATAAATGTGGCTCCAAAGGGCACTGGGCTCGAGTGTGCCGAACGCCGGAGCACCTTTGTAAGCTTAATAAGGCATCTTAAAAGGAAAGAAAAGGAAGTGAACTTCACTGAACATGATGATTTTATGGATGATTCAACTCATCTTGATGCTTCAGATTTTACGAATGATTTTGCTGATCTTTCAGCCCATCGAAATTCAATAGATACTGGTGATAATTAGATATATGATTGTATTACTATGTTTTGTTATTTGTAATTGTCAAATTTATATTTGAATGAAATATTTTACTTATAATAATATGTTTAAAATTTTATTCTCAATAAATTATTTATTTTGATGAAGCTTGATATGAATTATTCTAATGATGAAGTCAAGACCAAAACTGGAGATATTTGCATACCGGATAGTAGTACAACATGCACTATTCTCAAACAAATTTAAAACCACAAAGGCAATCATCAATACAATATCAGGTCCTGTAGACTTGATTGAAGGAACTGGTAAAGCCAGCTTCATATTGCCAAATGAAACAAAGTTTTTCATAAAAGATGCTTTGTTTTCACCAAAATCTAAAAGAAATTTGTTGAGTTTTAATGATATATATCTTCATGGATATGATACTCATTCTGCAACTGAAGGAAACATGAATATATGTATCTTACTACTTATCTATCAGGAAAGAAGTGAAAAACACCTAGAGGGGGGGTGAATAGGTGTTAATGCTAATCTAATGATTTTTTTAAACAAGTATGAATGATGCAAGCGGTCACTCAAAATAAGAAATTGAAGCCGAATTCCCCGTGAAGGGCTCTAGAACTTCTCCTCTTTGATTCCTCTAGATTATGAGTTGAGGCGCGCAATTGCTTTCTTGTTGAGATGAGTAAAGACCGAAAATGCAAGTAAATGAAATGATGCAATAATGAAGAACAAACAAGTAATAACACAAGTAAGGAGTGTATAGCAATAGAGAGCAAAAAGGAAACCAAACGTAAACACAAGAAATTTGTTTCGAGGTTTGAGCCACTGCTCTACGTCCCCGCCTTCACCACTATGAAAGATTTTCACTAAATCCACAAAGAAATTTTCACACCGGAACCTTTACACTCAAGGGATTACAATTGGTCTACACAAGATCAGAGTACCCAACTCCAACAAATCCAACCTCTACACACGAGGGATCTCAACACAAAGAAATACAAGTCACTTGGTGATCAAAAGACCACAAACTCTCTCTTACAACTTCTTATAGAGTGGAGTATGATTTTTGGCTCAAGAAGTGAAGTGAGAAAAATTTCAGTTGTAAAGAAGTAAAAAGAACTTGTAAACCAACTGAAAACTTTTACAAATTAAAGAACTTTGAAAATGAATGCAAGTAAACTTTTCTTCTCTTTTTGAAAAACTTGAAACAATGGAGATTTTTCTTGTTCAAAACATAAGACCAATGACCTCTATATATAGGGAGTGAATACACACCATTCATAATTGATACTAGGTCATTAGGGTAGAGTTTAGCCACTAGGAAACATAAATAGCTGTAGGAATCATGAAAACCAAAACAGATTCCAAGAAATAGCCGTCGGGGCTTCAGGACGGCTGTCGGTCGACCGGGCCGGTCGACCGGCAGGCCACATGGCAAAAGAGCCGTTGGCTACGGTCGACCGGTCCAGTCGACTGCTGGCTATATAAAAATGACACATTGAGCTATCGGTCGACCGGGCTGGTTGACCGACAAAACCTGAGAGTTTGGGTCTTGCAGTCGGTCGATGGTCGGTCGACCGCAAGGTCTGTCGGTCGACTGGCCCGGTCGACCGGCAGACATCCACAAACGTGCACGCCCAAGGCCACAAGGGCCGGTCGACCGTCTGGTCGACCGATCTGGCCTGAAATAGATCCGGTCGACCGGGCTGGTCGACCGTAAAGGCCTGAAACAGATTTTTCAAAAATATTTTTGAACTTTGAATAATTTTTGAAATATATTTAAATGGTTTGAAGTTTAAGTAAAATACTATAGGAGTTGAAATACATGTTTTACACTAGATATAAAAATATGAAATATTTTGAAACATGTATATCAATCAAACATGCACCAAAACCAACAAAATCAAAAACTTGTATTTTAAAAAGTGTGTTTGTGTGTGTGTGTGTTTTCTTGAGCACAACTATCATATCCTAACTCTTTAACATACTACTTCTTACAATGGTTCTAGATGACTACAAGATCTTCACTTTGGGTTTTTCCATATGTAACGTTAAATAGCTTGAATCCTTGATCCCGAATTGAGTCAACTTGAGTCAATCACCACCTTCCTTTAGGGAAGAAAATATGTTGAATCCTTAGAACCCTAAAACAAACTTAAACACTTAAACAAGATTAGTACAAATAACTATATATGTTTTGTAATCATCAAAACTCTAAAACCGGGTGATTGTACCCTTGGGCCAACAATCTCCCCCTTTTTGATGATGACAAAACATATGAGTTATTTAAGTAAAAAATGAGAAAAGGAGCTTGGGAGCTCCCCCTCAAATCATGCTATATATCAAGAATATGAATGATACAAAAAGTTTGCATGAGAAAGAAAACATTATAGAAAAACTATAATTCTTTAAAACAATAACTCTTTCTCCCCCTTTTTGTCATGCATCAAAAAGGGTAAAAAAAATCAATAAACATTTTTGAAGACTATTTGTAAAGAGATTTCATGAATCCTTAACACAAACATTTAATTCACCACAAATAAAGGAAAATCTATTATAATCTAGTGATTTAGTAAAAATATCAGCAAGTTGAAAGTCGGTAGAAACATAATCAATTTCAATATCACCTTTCTCATAATGGTCTCTAAGAAAGTGATATCGAATGTCAATGTGCTTTGTTTTACTATGTTGATTTGCATTTTTAGTCATATGAATAGTACTAGTATTATCACAAAATATTTTTATATGGTCATAATGCAAATCATAGTCAAGGAGAGTATGTTTCATCCAAAGGACTTGCGCACAATAAGCCCCCGCCGCAACATACTCTGCCTCGGCGGTTGAGAGGGCTACCGAATTTTGTTTCTTGGAAGATCATGAAACAAGACAATTACCGAGAAATTGACATGTTCCACTAGTACTCTTCCTATCCACTCTACAACCCGCATAGTCGGCATCCGAAAACTCGTCATGGAAATTGTTCGGTCTTCGGATACCACAAACCCATTTCAATTGTGCCCTTAAGGTATCTAATATGTGTTTTAGCGCAATCAAATGGGACTCTTTAGGACACGATTGAAATCGAGCACAAAGACACACACAAAACATAATGTCCGGCCTACTAGCCGTTAAACATAACACACTACCAATCATGCTACGATAGAGTTTAATGTCTACATTTATACCTAGCTCATCCTTGTCAAGCTTTTTTGTGGTAGCTATGGGAGTTTTGCATGTCTTAGCCCCTTCAAGCCCAAATTTCTTGATAAGTTCCTTTGTGTACTTGGCTTGATTGATAAAGATTCCATCCTTCCTTTGCTTGATTTGAAGACCAAGGAAGTAGTTAAGCTCGCCCATCATAGACATCTCAAATTCCTCCTTCATGCATGATTCAAAATCTTTGCAAAGTGTTTTATTAGTAGAACCAAATATGATATCATTAACATATATTTGAACTATAAGTATATTACTTTCAACATGTTTGATAAACAAAGTAATATCTATTTTTCCTTTAGTAAAACCATTTGAAAGAAGAAATGAAGAAAGTCTTTCATACCAAGCCCGAGGGGCTTGTTTTAAACCATAAAGAGCTTTGTCTAGTTTGAAAACAAAATCCGGATGTGTAGGATCAACAAACCGGGGGGGTTGTTCAACGTACACCTCCTCTTCAATAAATCCATTTAAGAAAGCACTTTTTACATCCATTTGAAAAAGTTAAAATCTTTATATGAAGCAAATGCAAGTGTTATCCGTATGGCTTCAAGCCGTGCTACGAGAAGGAATTCCCAAGTGGAGGCAGTTTGAGAAGTAACAAGAGGGTTCTACCAACCCTCTGTTCTCCGATTCCCCGAACCAGGCGAGAAGGGAATCCCATCAGGCAGCAGTCCGATTGTCTGATCGATCGCATCATCAAAGGGACAAAGTGGTCGGGCGCTGACCAGACTCCTATCGGCACGCTTCTCCAGAATCTCAGAGGAGATCTACTTGTAATCTTTTTACTTCAAAGAATTACTTGTAATTTAGCTCCTCGACCCTCTTTTGTAAGTTTTCCCCTTTGCAAAATCAATGGAAAACAAGATGGCGACTCCGCTGGGGATTGAAGTCTACACTATTGAGAATCAAGTGTCGCAATGCGACGAACAGACCTTCGGGTCTACTTCTGAATTCAAGGAAGCCGGTGTGGCCAGAGCCCCTCTGGCTAAACCTTCGAAGCAAGTCTCTGTGGAGACAGATGAGGCTCTCTGCGAGCCTACCATGATCTTCGGGCACAACAAGGAAGCAGGCCCGCAATACAAGGGTCAGAATCTTCACCCTGTTACCTTCGAAAACCTAGTCGTTCACTTCGACCAAGAAAAATTCGAAGAACTCCTCTCTGGGGGTGGTCCAATGCTCTATGCACATAGAAAGGTCTCGATGGTCAAGGTTTCAGAGCAGAAATCGGAAGCAGAATCCTTCCAACACCTCCCAGCCTTGCGTGTGGCTAGTCAAGTTCCCTGCGAACCTAAGTCTCCTTTTTCAAAGCAGATGTGGAGGCCAAAGCAGAAGGCTCTGTATGAAGTTTCAGGCATAGCTACGCCATAAGTTCGTCTCTCTCACGAAGAAAAAGGCAAGATGTCTGCCTGCTTCATCGAGACTGTTAGCCGCGAAGTTACGACGACGATCATGCCTTCGCCTAATTCAGGAGCAGTAACTCCTCGCGCCAGCCTCGTTCTTATGAGCGAAGTTACTGATATAGTACCTCAGGGTACGCATGATGTTCACAGCCGCGAAGCTGGAATCAAAGCACCAGAGTGTGCTTCGTTACCCAGTTCTTCAAGTACTAAGCTCGCTCTTCGCAGCGAAGCTAAGGGATTGCCCCTAAGTGCTGATAGCGGTGCTTATGCAGCTTCAGCGCCCAAGGGCATTTCCAAAGCTTTTATCCGCAAATTTAGAGCCAAAGCACCATCTAGGGCTAATCACCTTCATAGTAATATAGCGAATAAAGCACCACAGCGTGTTTCGTTCCCCAGTTCATCAAACACTATTCATAGCGGAGCTGATTGGTCGCTAATGTTGCATATTTAATACCACATTTTCATACTTATTATAGAATAAAAGCCTGCATAGTCCTAATTAATTGTTTGATTTATTTGCAGGCCCAATCTTTAAGGAGATGAAGAGAAATGAGCCCAAAGCCCACCAAAATTCTGAATTAAATCAGAATTAATTCGCACTCAATAAATCAGGGCAAAATCAAGAGGTTGAAAACCGGTTGAGAAGAATCCTCTCAGAATCGATCGGTTAAAGCCAAGAATCCAAGGCCATTTCGTCAAAATCCCAGACTCAAACGAAGAAACTAACTGAAGATAAAAGCAGAAGGGAAACCCAGGGAGACCCACCAACAGGGTGTGGCCACCTGGCCACACCCTGGCCGCAGAAACGCGGCCCAAGCCGTATTTCTGCGGCTTTGTTGGGGAGTTAGGGGGAGCGTTTGCTCCCCCGACCTCCCCGGGATCCTATAGATTGGGTATTTACCTATAAAAGGCCTGTACTTGCGCTGAAAAATGGACGCCAATGCAGATTAGGATTTAGCCTAGTTTTCATTCTTTGTAGTTTAGGTTTTTCTTTTCTTTTTATGTAATTTGTATGTAGCTTAGGTTAGAGGAAGATTCATGTAAGTAAGAGAGAGAGGCTGATGTTGAGAGTGACACCGATGTACCCTCCTCCTTTCTTCCATTGTCTCTGCAATTAATAAAGGTAAAAGCTTCTTTTTATGTTCGTATTTTGTTTTGCTTTCCTCTTCCTCTTTCTACTTTACCTTGGTTGTGTTTGTTGAGTTTACAAGTGAAATCCAAAGCAAGTATAACTAAGCTACGTGAGAGCCAGCGATAGTTCATGAAGACGTTCTCCTCTTCCAAGATCCGCATCACTTCGTTCTTGCTAGGCTTGACGATATAATGTGCACGGGGACTGAGCTCGAGCTTATGATCTATGCGTTGAACGCCTCCGAAGCAAAGGTAGAACATGCAACGGTTTCCAGGTAAGTCATCACTTAAACTAGGTAAGTATTCCTTCCTTTTCTTTCCTTTCTCTCATTTCTGTAAATTATATCACCACCTCTTCCAACTCTTTCTTCTCCCCTCACTCCATTTGTACATAGTCATTTTTATTGTTTTCTGATTTTTTCACCTTCTTCATCTTTCACTTTCTCCTTAACTTTAACATAACTTTCTTTTCCATTTTCTTAACTTAAAAACAGAGAAGAACTCTCGTTTTGTTTTCTTAACGATTTCAATAAAAAACGTAAACGCTTCTATCGCAAAACCCTCCTTGTAGATCACGACCCGCATAGCCACTTGCTATAGCGGAAGAATTGAGCACTTGCACATTTTTATTATAAGTTCTGAAATTCCGTATTTTGTGTGCAGGTTGTACCTCAATCAAAACATTGGCGACGTTGCCGGGGAGGGACGGTAAGTTTTTCTTTAAAAATAAAAAAAAATTTAACTAATTCTTTTATTCTTTCTGTTTGCAGGTTTGGAGAACAGGAAAACTGACAGCAGAAGTGGACATATAGCAACTCTGTGCCTCTGCCCTCGAAGGCAGAGCACAAGAGCCTACTTCAGAGCCGCGGAAACGCGGCAATTGCCACGAAACCGCGGCCTGAGTAGTTCCCTACTGATCCATCTTTTTGCAGGTTGCTGCAAATTGCAATATCTGTCTACTGCTCTGTTAAACTTTGTTCTGTGATAACCCTGCTTACTGCTAATTAATCAATAGTAAAATACTTGTTGTTAAAGATAAAAATTGATTAGACGTTTGCATATTAGGCACGTGTCTTTTCAATTCCTTTATTTTTACTGTTGAAGAGTGCTGGAGCAAGATACGTTCGCATTGCATGTAGAATAGGACTCATCTCTTGGTTGATGCTTTGAGTGAATCTTATTTACATATTTGTACACTTGCACAAATTTATTTTAAGGGCATAACCCATTAACAAGATAAGGTGGGGATTTAATCACCCTTCCTTGGCCCAAAAATCATATTTCAAGCACTCACAACCCTAACCCTAATTAAAAATTGACTAGACGTTGGCCCTAGGGACTTCTCGGACTCAATTAGGAGATTATCCTAAGGGGGAACGGTGCTGGAAGTTGACTCTTGCCAAATCAGTGTCTAGGAAGGGGATTGAGGGCCGAAAGCCCGAAGATTGGTGGTTATTTAATTAAGGAACGTCTTTGACGGAAAACCTCCCACCACTCTTGCCCTGACCTGGCTGATTAACTTGTGGTCAAAGTCTGCACCCTACCTCCCGTGGACAGTCTAACTAGTTAGGAGTCGTTTAGGTCATAGGTCTACCCTAACTTAGGTTAGAAATTTTTCTTTTTTTGTTTTTTTGTTTGTTTTCTTTTTCTTTTGTTTGTTTTGTGTGATATGGCCTATAACAACAATTTTTTCAACTTTAATGAGAATCCATATTACACACCAACCTCTTATTCGGATATTACCAACCCGGCATATCATAACTTTGACAAACCTAGTGTGCCAGATTGGTCTTATCCGAATCATTACATGCCCCAGTCCCAATACTATGAACAAGATTGGAATAATCATCACTACTCTTCACAGAGTCAATGGGGATTCAATACCCCTGAGCCATATGGTCAACCACCTGTTCAACCATTATCTTCGTACACGTCTTTTCCCACATCACCAATGTTTCAATCCTCCAATGATCCATTCAATGGGTTAGAAGAAAAAGTGGATCGGTTGCAAGAGATAATGAATGATCAAATTTCTAGACTTTCAAACATTCTTGAACTTACCAACCAAGTTGATAGGAACCAAGAATCATCCTATCTAGAAGACCTTGATCAAAATTCAATTTCATCACATCAATATGAACTGGACCAATCTCAATCCTTGGACAAATTGGCTAGTTTTAATTTCAATGAGATTGAATTAGATTGTGAATGTGAACCCGATCCCCAACTTTGCGATTCAGTTTCCATCTTCGAATCTATGTTGACTCCAGTATCCTTACCCAATTTGGACCAACTTTCTGAGCCAACATTTATTCCTGTGCCCATAAATCATGAAATTGAATCACCCATTTTTGAAGATCATCATAGTGAACTTGACCAATTTCATACTTTTGAAAGTCCCCTTGACAAATTGGCAAGTTCTAATTTTTATGAGATTGAAACTAATGAGATATGTGACCTAGATTCCCAAATCTATGATCAAGTTCAAATTCTCGAATCATTATTGACTCCTGTTTTGTTACCCGACTTAGGTAATATTTTAGAGTCAGTTTTGATTCCACACCTATCATTCCTGAACTTGAATCACCAACATTGAGTCACATTCAATTGTGGGAAAATGATTGTGGACTTGAGCTTCAATTTCTTGACTTGGACCCAATTCTTGAACCTAGCCCGACTCCTGAACCCTTACTTGATTTGAGTTTCTTTCCTGAGTCGGTATTCGTTCCTGAACCTATCATTCTTGAGTCCAAGTCAACCATTCTACCAAGTCACATTCTTTTGTTGGACATAGGTATATACCATGACTCTGTGATGATTTTCCAGGACTGGTCATGTAAAGGGAGTAAGTTTCACGAGAGGATCTTCCATGATCCTATTCATTCTGGGGACTGTAAATATGTAAATAAAAAGAGGTCAATAAAGGTAGGTCCCGTGAACTACCACATTATCTTGATTGGGCCGCCTTTAGTGGACCAATTAGACCACCATCGGAACCACCACCTTGAGGTAACTTCTGCCTTCCCTTGTTCTTTTTCATACATATATGCATTCATTCATACATTGAGGACAATGCATGAGATAAGTGTGGGGGTAGGCTTTACTAACATAGTTAGAAACTAACAAAAATTTGCTAATAATAAAAAAAATTTCTAAAAAACAAAATAATAAAAATAATAATTATAAAAAGGACAATATTTTGACTTATCTTTTGAAAGAAATCTAAGTTAATTTTAAGGATTAGGAAAATCATGATTAGGATTTCTAAAACTTGGTCAAAATAAATAAATTGTTTAAATTTTAGGTATAGGAGGAGAAATTGAATAATTAATTAGTCTTGATTTTTACCTTAATGAAATTTGCATACCTAATGCATATCTAGGATTCTAAGACGAAGACCTTTGTGCCTCATATATTAAAAAAAAAGTATATATAAATAAATAAGGCATAAGAGTTAGAGTTAATGAACCCTTAGTCAAAATTTTCACATTCATAAGGTGCATATGACTTAGGGTAAAGTAATAGACTAGATGAGAAGTACAATTTGACTCTTTACTTTGATTGATAACAAATTTTTGAATAGAGACTAAGTTTAGGAATGAAAAATTCGGCTTTTCTATAACTTATAGATTGCTTAGATCTTACAATCATATTTCAAATATTTTTCTCTTTCAAAATGCTTTTCGAAAATACTAACTCTTTATTTCTCTTTCTTTATGGATTTTGTGGGTGTAATCCGCTGAAAACCCTCACGAGACAAAACTCGTCCTCTAGGGGAAACCTAGAGGTTTAACGGCTTGTTGCACATGCTCAGTGCAATCGCGTGACCTGCGAAAGTGGTCTAATAATTCTTAGTATAGTTTAGTTGTTTTGTTCGAGGACGAGCAAAAGATAGGTATGGGGGTGTGATTGGTCGCTAATGTTGCATATTTAATACCACATTTTCATACTTATTATAGAATAAAAGCCTGCATAGTCCTAATTAATTGTTTGATTTATTTGCAGGCCCAATCTTTAAGGAGATGAAGAGAAATGAGCCCAAAGCCCACCAAAATTCTGAATTAAATCAGAATTAATTCGCACTCAATAAATCAGGGCAAAATCAAGAGGTTGAAAACCGGTTGAGAAGAATCATCTCAGAATCGATCGGTTAAAGCCAAGAATCCAAGGGCATTTCGTCAAAATCCCAGACTCAAACAAAGAAACCAACTGAAGATAAAAGCAGAAGGGAAACCCGGGGAGACCCACCAACAGGGTGTGGCCACCTGGCCACACCCTGGCCACGGAAACGCGGCCCAAGCCACATTTCCGCGGCTTTGTTGGGGAGTTAGGGGGAGCGTTTGCTCCCCCGACCTCCCCGGGATCCTATAGATTGGGTATTTGCCTATAAAAGGCATGTACTTGCGCTGAAAAATGGACGCCAATGCAGATTAGGATTTAGCCTAGTTTCATTCTTTGTAGTTTAGGTTTTTCTTTTCTTTTTATGTAATTTGTATGTAGCTTAGGTTAGAGGAAGATTCATGTAAGTAAGAGAGAGAGGCTGATGTTGAGAGTGACACCGATGTACCCTCCTCCTTTCTTCCATTGTCTCTGCAATTAATAAAGGTAAAAGCTTCTTTTTATGTTCGTATTTTGTTTTACTTTCCTCTTCCTCTTTCTACTTTACCTTGGTTGTGTTTGTTGAGTTTACAAGTGAAATCCAAAGCAAGTATAACTAAGCTACGTGAGAGCCAGCGATAGTTCATGAAGACGTTCTCCTCTTCCAAGATCCACATCACTTCGTTCTTGCTAGGCTTGATGATATAATGTGCACGAGGACTGAGCTCAAGCTTATGATCTATGCGTTGAACGCCTCCGAAGCAAAGGTAGAACATGCAACGGTTTCCAGGTAAGTCATCACTTAAACTAGGTAAGTATTCCTTCCTTTTCTTTCCTTTCTCTCATTTCTGTAAATTATATCACCACCTCTTCCAACTCTTTCTTCTCCCCTCACTCCATTTGTACATAGTCATTTTTATTGTTTTCTGATTTTTCCACCTTCTTCATTTTTCATTTTCTTCTAACATAACATAATTCTTTTTTCAATTTCACTTCTTAAAAACAGAGAAGAACTCTCGCTTTTATTCTTAACGATTTCAATAAAGAACCGTAAAGCTTCCATCGCAAACCCTCCTTGTGGATCACGACCCGCATAGCCACTTGCTATAGCGGAAGAATTGAGCACTTGCACATTTCCTTTCTTAAGTTCTGAAATTTCGTATTTTGTGTGCAGGTTTAGCCTCAATCAGGAGCTAAGGGATCGTCCCTAAGTGCTGATAGCGGTGTTTATGCAGCTTCAGCACCCAAGAACATGCCCAAGGTTCTTAGCCGCGAAGTTAGAACTAAAGCACTATTTAGTGCTAATTACCTCTGCAGTGATGAAAAGAATAGGGCATCATTCTATGCGCAATCCAACAGAGCCTCTGCGCTGGATCGTTTAGGCCCAATTGGGTCTGACTTGCGGGAATTCTTGACAAGCAAACGGAAGTCAGAATCTTTCCAAACTTCTCCCTCCTGTTGTCAACAAGTGGGATGTCAGTTGGTGATAGTCCACTCAGTCCATTGCCGGCTAGGGCCAATCCACGCTATTCCTCCAGACCGACGATCAGTTTTCGATCGACTATCGGTACAAGCTCCTGTAAAACATCGCAAAAGGAGCGTATCGCAAGATCTGCCCTCTGCATCCGTTAACATGATCGGAAGGGGGCGAGAGCTGCGTAGGGGCGGACGAGCGTTGCATGCCACTCCCTCCAGTTCTCCAGATTCGGATTACAGCCCATGCCTTGGCAAAGTCTTGGTACATGAAGAAGGTGTCTTCTGAAACACCAGATCTAGGGTTGTAATACCCTACAGTTATGAACAGCCATCTTCCTCAACTGCAGTAACCTCACCAGAACCAATGAAAGGATTAGTCCAATGGTCTGATGAGGAGGACGAAGACAGTGGGTTTGCCTCTTCGGCAATAGTCAGCTCGGTACGAACGGATAGAGTATCAGTGAATATGGCTGATAACGATAATAATGACCTTCGTCGATGGTTGGAAGCTCAGGAACAGACTTCCAAGGCCCAACAAGAAGTCTTGGATAACATTCAACAGATGCTCGCTCAACTCCTCATTAACCGAAATAACAATGATACCGGGAGTGGTCATAACAAGGAAGAACATCATAGCAATGAACATCAAAGACTGAGAAGTCAAAGGAGAGTTCTTCTTTAGACGCTGAAGTTCTTAAAGGCATCCAAGCTCAAATTACATCCCTTGCTCAGAGGGATGAACTAAAGAAAGTAGGGGCAGTCCGTCCATATCCGCTGGAATGGGATTCAGTACCATACCCACCAAAATTCAAGCCACCAACGTTACATACGTATGATGGTAAGAGCTCGCCAAACCAGCACATCTACTATTTCCGGTCTCAGACCGGTAATGTTATAGACAACGATGCTATCATGGCCAGACTGTTCATTGGCACCTTAAAGGGGGTAGCATTTGACTGGTTCTGAAGCCTCCTTCCGGGCTCTGTCAATTCCTGGATTGACCTGGAAACCCGATTTCTTTCTCGTTTCTATGAGGACGATACCGAGGTAACCATGGACAAACTCCTCTCTACCGTACAGAAGAAGGGCGAATCTGTCCGTGACTACATTGAGCGGTTCAGAAACTTGTCTTTGATGTGCCCAGCAGGGATGCCATTACCCATGCTCTTACAAACATGCAGGCACAACTTCTTAGACCAAGTAGAAATTCGCATGGGAGCTGTCAAAGCCCATACCTGGAAAGAACTGGTCGACCAAGCTGAGATAGCCGAAAAGTCGGCTAAAAAGTTTGAACCATCCACCCCTAAAGGCAAATGGGGTATGAATAATGAAAGACGTGGCGACATGACACAGTCTTCTCAAACCAAAGGGAAAGAGACTATGTCCGTCGAATTATCAGGGGATGTTCAGTCGAAGGCCAAGAAGAGCGGTTTCAATAATCAGTAGTCTAAGTTTCCTCCGAAACAGTACTCCTTCAAAGACGATCAGGTGGTTACAATATTCCATTTACTCCACAAAGGGAATAAATTGAAGCTGCCAGATGCTCGACGTCCTAATAAAATATGACGCACGAATGATCCCAAATACTGTCTCTTTCATAGGATGATTCATCATCCTATCGACAAGTGCTTTGTCCTCAAGGACAGAATTCAAGCTCTAGTCAACGCTGGAGTCCTGACACTGAAGTTAGAGCAAAAGAAAGTCACTGCAAACATGGTGACCCTCGAGTTCGGTAAAACCCCAAAGGTCACAATTCCTGACAGGACTTATCCAATCCCTGCACCACGGCTGAAAGTCAAACATCCTTCAGCTAAAACTCAAGAGAATGAGGGTCTTGTTCCCTTGACACTGGAAACAGGGGAAATCATGTGGATACACCCAGACCTTGTCCAAGACCAACAATGGGATTCAAAGAAATTTAAGTCGAAGGGCAAATCTTGCAATGTTGTCTCCATCCTGCCGGATGATGGCAATCTCACATCAGCTTCTCTCAGTGATTCCGAAGGGGAAAAGCATGCTTGCACGACGCAGGCTGATGTACCTCAGCCAACAGGTACTCGATCCAGAAAATCATACTTAAAATAGTATGAGAAAGCTACTGATGAGACACAACAGCAGACGACGTCAGTACAAATACCAGCACCCGCTTTGGTCCCAACCAAGGGAAAGGAGAAGCTAAAGGAAGTCCGGTTCGACCATGTCCAGAAGAAACCTTCAGGCCCAGGGCTTAACATGCCCTTTCGTTTTGACATATTGGCTCAGCTGGCTAATATCCCGGCTCGTATTACCATACACGAGCTCCTTCGTCTCTCAAAAGAGATAAGAGAAGCACTCAGAGATGCACTATCTAATTCAGAATCATTCCTGACGCATATGCCAGAAATCCCTAAAGATGACGCTCAGTCTTCTTGCCCTGAATGCCATCAGGTACAATCAAAGGTACCTACTATTACCTTCACAGCGGAAGATATGCTTCTCAAGGATAACAAGCACGATCGACCTTTGTACTACACCGGATACATCGGTTCAACATGCATTGAAAGGGTACAGGTTGATCTGGGGTCTGCACTCAGCATCATCCCCAAAAGGCTCCTCTACTTTCTCGTAATACCACTATATAGGTTGTCCGCAACCACTACAAAAATATACGATTTTAATGCCGGAAGTAGTCATCCACTTGGGAAAATTTGACTCCGTTGCCGAATCGGGAGCCTGAAGTCAGAAGTGACGTGCTATGTCATTGACGCTGACACGTCGTACAACTTGTTACTAGGACGACCGTGGATCCACGCCACTGGATCGTTCCCTCCACTCTGCACCAGTTTTCAAATATGTTGAAGATGATGCAACAGTACGAACTGTCTTCGCTGAGAAGCAACCATTCAAAGGGGTGGAAAATTACTTTACTGACGCTCTCCTGTATCAAGAGACCGGTGAAACATCGAAAGAATCATTGCCGGATGATAATGATAGTGGCAATGAGGCAGATTCATAATCTGAAGCGGACATGCCAGTCATTTTGATTGATGCACCAATTATAGCATGTCTTAATAATCCCCAATGTAACACTCTTTCTAAAGATGAGGGCGAATGGGTAATTAATGATAATATTTTCTTTGATTATCCTGTGAGTGTTGGATTGTTTGAATCCGTTACGGATAGCTCTCCGCACATGCCTTTACATAAATCGAGTGCATCCAGTACACCCGTCGAATCTATAGAAGGAGCCGTTTTAGTGGTCCCTCCATCCAGAAAAGGTCAGTTACCAATAATATTCGGTAAAGCCCAACCACGAGGGTCTACAGCCGCAGATTCAAGTTCAGACTCAGACACCCCACAATTCTTCCATTATGCGCGACCAGCACACCGAATGATGAGGAAAATGGGATACAACCTGAAGCATGGGAAGGGCTTAAATTTCGAAAAAGGAAGACGTGATTTTCTGTGTAACTTTGTGCCAAGAGGGAAACCTATAAATTACTATGATAACACACGCAGGGGGTTGGGATACATTACACCCACACCACCAGCAACGGTTTAGTCCAAGGATGACAAACCGATCCCATCACATTCTGCCTCTTCTTCCGAATGGGACTCGGACGTCAGTGTGGGAACGTTGTTCAAAGAGCTCACCGTTAATATGACTTCAAGCAGCCAATTGGAGCCAGCGGAAGCTAATGATGAGGAACCATGGGTTCAACAATTGGATTCCCAGTGGGAAAAATGATTCGAACAACGCGAACCACCTACTGAAGACAAGGTGATCCAGGTTAACTTGGATAGTCAAGATCACCCTAAACCCATCTTTATAAGTGAAAGCTTATCACTTACTGAAAGAGAAGAATTGATTGTACTCATAAGAGAGTATATAGACGTTTTTGCATGGAACTACGAAGACATGCCCGGACTTGATCCAAAAGTAGCCATGCATCGTCTGAATATCAAACCTGACGCCAAGCCAGTCAAGCAGCAACAACGCCGGTTTCTTTCAAACATTATGGAGGCTATTGAAGTCGAAGTTCATAAGCTCATTGCATGCGGCTTCATACAGGAGGAACAACATCCAGATTGGGTTGCTAATATCGTTCCCGTCCCCAAGAAGAATGGGAAAATATGGATCTGCATCGACTACCGTGATCTCAATACAGCTTGTCCTAAAAACGAATTCCCACTGGCCATCACCGATGTCATAATTGACAATACCTGTGGATTCGAAAGAATGTCTTTCATAGACGGCTTTTCAGGGTACAATCAGATTAAGATGTATCACGAGGATGAGAAGCATACTTCGTTCCGAACACCATTGGGGGTATACTGCTACACCGTGATTCCCTTCAGACGAAAGAACGCCGGAGCAACCTATCAGCGGGCAATGAATACAATCTTCCGCGATCATCTCTGAAAAATGGTAGAATGTTATGTCGACGACATTGCTGTCAAAAGCTGCAATAAGAATGACCATCTTCGTGACTTGAGAACGATGTTCGACATAATGCGGGCTTATCAACTGAAGATGAATCCAACAAAATCCTTCTTGGGGTTTCGAGTGGCAAGTTCCTTGGATTTATTGTTACATCAAAAGGAATTCATCTTGACCCAGACAAAGTCAAAGCCATTCAGAGCATGCATCCACCTAGGAATCTCAAAGAACTTAGAGGCTTACAAGGTAAACTGGCTTATATCAGAAGATTCATTGTAAATCTCTCAGGCCGCTGTCAACCGTTCACCCGACTCATGAAAAAGGGTGTTCCCTTTGTATGGGATCAAGCTTGTCAGGAAGCTTACGAGGATATCAAGAAATATCTCACAAAACCTCCAGTCTTAGTAGCTCCCACATCAGGGAAACCATTCCTGCTTTATGTGAAAGCTATGGACCATTCTCTTGGTGCCCTGCTTGCTCAAAAAGACAACAATGGTCAAGAACAGGCTATTTATTATCTGAGCAGGACTCTGATAGGGGCGGAATCTCGCTATAATCCTATTGAGAAGGAGTGCTTAGCTCTTATCTTTGCCGTTCAGAAGACACGACAGTATTTGGTCGGCCAAACCATACATGTCATTTCCAGAGTGAATCCTTTGCGTCTTCTCATGACGAAGCCAGGATCATTGAATTCAAGATTAGCTAAGTGGCGCTTCTTTTGTTTCAATACGACATGCTCTTTATCCCTCAGAAGGCGGTTAAAGGCCAGGCCCTTGCAGAGTTCTTGGCTGCTCATCCGATTCCGAAAAACTTAAAACTTCATGAAGATATTCCAGATGAAGTCTTCGAATCCAATGTAACATCAGAGGATGAAGCTTGGCAGATGTTCTTCTATGGAACATCACGAATAGGTCCTAAAGGCAGGATCATTACCGGTGTGGGGGTTGTGTTTATCTCTCCACAAAATCATGTCCTTCCTAGAGCATTTTCTCTGACGGAATCATGCTCCAACAATGTGGCAGAATACAATGCTCTACTTATTGGTCTTCAGCTTGCCCACGAAATGGGGGTACGCTACCTTGAAGCTTACGGCGATTCAAAACTGATTATCAATCAGGTTAAAGGCGAATATGAGGTCTGTCACGAGGATTTGGAGCCTTATTATCACGCAGTCATCCAAATGGCTAATCTGTTTGATGGCTTTTACATCGGGCACGTATCTCGATCTCAGATACTAAGGTAGATGCTCTGGCTGCATTAGCAACAACACTTGCCTTGCCAGTCGACACCGAGTATCACCTTACAGTGGCGACTCGACACCTTATCTGCTCTAAACATATGTTAAGAACCAGAGAGGTCTATAATATCTCGACGGATCTTGAACCGAGAGATTGGCGATTTCCTTTCATCGACTATGCTCTACATGGTCTGCTGCCAGACAACCCCAAAGAAGCGGCATCTATCAGACGAAGGTCTCTCCCTTTTTGCTATGATCCAACTCTGAAGACACTTTACCGTCGTTCATATGACGGTGTCCTCCTCCATTGCCTTTCTAATTCAGAAGCACAAGAAGTGCTTAAAGAAGCATACGATGGCATATGCGGAGCTCATCAGCCAGGTCTAAAACTTAAAGATCGATTGTACAGGCTTGGATATTATTGGCCAACCATGATAGCCGACGTCATCCAGTATGCGCGAAGGTGTAAAGCATGCAAAATTCATGCGGACTCATACACCAGCCCTCAGAGTTGCTCCACCCAACTGTTGCTTCATGGCCATTCGAAGCATGAGGAATCGATGTCGTAGGGCCAATCATCCCTTCTTCGACAAAAGGACACCGGTTTATCCTGGCGATAACTGATTACTTTTCAAAGTGGGCAAAAGCTATACCACTGGTTGAAGTTAAAACTTCTAATGTGGTTAATTTCGTCAAACACCATGTCATTCATTGATTTGGTATCCCTAGGCGGATCATTCATGATAACGGCCCCCAGTTCATAAGCCAGGTATTCTATCGATTCTGTGATAAATACCGAATTCAGAATGTGGCTTCAACTGCTTATAATCCCGCCGCTAATGGCTTGGCGGAAGCATTCAACAAGACAATCATTAAAGTTGCTCAAAAAGTTCGTCTCCTCGAATAAGCGATATTGGAATGAGAAGCTTAGTGAATGTCTTTGGGCCTACCGAACCACGGTTCGGACCCCGACAAGCAATACGCCTTTTTCCCTAGTATACGGGTGTGAAGCAGTCATTCCGTTAGAAATCCAGATGTCATCATTATGAGTCGCTCTGATCACTAAGATCACATCAGAGGACAATGATCGGTTGCGTCTTCAAGAGCTCGAAGCCCTAAATGAGAAGCGGTTACAAGCTCAGCAGCACATTGAGTGGTATTAAGCTCGGATCTCAAAAGCCTTCAATAAGAAAGTCAAACAAAGAGTCTTTCAGAAAGGAGATTCATTTTTAGTCGTCAGACGACCAATGATCATGACGCACAAAATCAAAGGCAAATTTTAGCCCAAATGGGAGGGACCGTTTGTAATAGAAACAGTCTATTCAAACAGAGCATATCGCCTTATGACTTCAAATGGTGATTTACTCATGATGCCGATCAACGACAAGTTCTTAAAGAAGTATTATCCTTGATAAGGATCCTTCTCATGATCAAGTTAACATTACACCTCTGATCAAGACCTTCAAATCTAAGATATGCAGAAGGAGCGCCCCTCTCTTCCTCCAAACGAGATCATACAACCATAAACCAGTAGAAAGCTGATCGTACACTGGTTGTCTCAAAGAAGAATCAAGGTTACGAATACAGTAACCAAATGATCCACAACCTTTAACGGTTAAGGATAGAGGAAAATGTTGGCCTTTAAGCTTAACATAAGTCTTCGACAACTCATCATGCTGAGGGGAATAGCATGGCTAGCCCGACTCAAACGGTAGTTGGTAAAGGCATATCAAACCCGTTGACATCTGAGGATTTGCTAAAAATCCTAAGGGACATGTTCCCATTTGATTCCCTCTCCAAAATCACTTACCAATTCTCATCCATAGAATGGTAAGACCACATATAAAGAACAACAGATCCACTCGAGTTACTGCTATGTTCAAACACCTCTGGCATTCATTTCGCTGTTAAGTTAACATTAAACCTATGACAGTGATCTCCTCGATTTTCTCAGTGAAAACGAGACCTTTCCATACTAAGTATAACACTACACCTCTGGCATCCATTTCGCTGTTAAGTTAACATTAAACCTATGAAGTGACCTCCTCGATTTTCTCAGTGAAAACGAGACCTTTCCATGCTAAGTTTAACACTACACCTCTGGCATCCATTTCGCTGTTAAATTAACATTAAACCTATGAAAGTGATCTCCTCAATTTTCTCAGTAAAAATGAGACCTTTCCATGCTAAGTTTAACACTACACCTCTGGCATGCATATCTTTTTGTCAAGTTAACATTATACCTCTGACAAATTGCTCTCCAAATTCCTACGAAGTTCTTTTTGTCACGTTAACATCACACCTCTGACATATGATCTTTTATGGGATTCATTTCCTACCTCCCCAGCAAGTTTCTGAGTCCCACTCAGTCTTTAGTATACTTCTCTGGTTGTCACGTTAACAATATATCTCTGACAATTTCTTCCAAGTCCCATCCAAATTTTGAGCTTGGTGGCTTCTCAATCGGTTATGTCATTGCGACCTCTGAACCAGCAGATAGCCAAGTCTCATCTTTCAGTCCGGCAAGGACTATTTCTTTGTCATCATATGATAATTTTAAGCTTGGCGGCTTCTCAATTGGTTATGTCATTGCGACCTCTGAACCGGCAGATAGCTAAGTCTTATTTTTCAGTCCGACAAGGACTATTTCTTTGTCATCATATGACAAAATTTTGAGCTTGGTGGCATCTTAATCGGTTACGTCATTGCGACCTCTGAACCGGCAGATAGCCAAGTCTCATCTTTCAGTCTGGCAAGGACTATTTTCTTTGTCACCATATGACAATTTTGAGCTTGGCGGCTTCTCAATCGGTTATGTCATTGCGACCTCTGAACCGACAGATAGCCAAGTCTCATTTTTCTGTCCGGCAAGGACTATTTCTTTCTTATTATATGACAAATCTTGAGCTTGGTGGCTTCTCAATCGGTTACGTCATTGCGACCTCTGAACCAGCAGATAGCCAAGTCTCATCTTTCAGTCCGGCAAGGACTATTTCTTTGTCATTATATGACAAATTTTGAGCTTGGTGGCTGCTCAATCGGTTATGTCATTGCGACCTCTAAACCGGCAGATAGCCAAGTCTCATCTTTCAGTCCGGCAAGGACTACTTCTTTATCATCATATGACAAAATTTTGAGCTTGGTGGCATCTCAACCGGTTACATCATTGCGACCTCTGAACTGACAGATAGCCAAGTTTCATCTTTTAGTCTAGGCTGCAATACAACTTGAAAGCAAGAATTCAGAAGATAAAACAAGTTGAAAATGCAACGGGGGAGTCAAATAAAATCACTTTTTATTGATTCCAAAAGAGGGATACATGAATGCACAGATTACAAGCTACGACGGCGCTTCATAGGACTTGATCCGTTCTTCAAGAGTGGCCAGCCTAGTCATCCTCTCTTCAGCAGCCCTGATAAGCGCCTGCGACCTCAACTCGGCCTCATTAAAGCTCGCTGTCTGGGCCAAGCGAGCTTCAATTTCAACCAAGGTTGGCCTCTGTGCTAGCTCCTGCCGCAAGACTTCGTCATTCTGGGCCTTAAGCTGCTCAAGCCGAGCAGTCTCTTCAAGACGCACCGGTTCAGCCTTGGACAAAAGGAGATTAGCCTTCCTGATCATTTCCTTGGCCTTTTCAATTTTATCCTCAGCGTCAAGAAGAGCACTGTTAGAAGCGTCTATGGCATCCCCGAGCTCTACTTTCCTTGTCTCCAAGGATTTCAAATCAGAAGAAATTACCTTAGCAGCTTCTTGAGCGGTGAGATAAGCTTCATGCATTTGAGCAACAAGATGCGCAAACTGTTCGTTAACTGAAGACTCCAGATCTGAATGGCTAAGACGGCACCATTCGTCCACATCCCTCTTGAGTCTGTCCACCAGAAGCTCCAATGTGGCGGCCTGGTCATCCCCTTCAAAGTCTCGGATACTGTCAATGCTTCGGGAGAGGACCACCTTTAAGGCAGAAAATGAGGTAGTCGAGCCCTTCAAGACCAAAGTAATGGATCGCTTCAAGCCCTTATAAAAGCTGTCGACTAACTCAGCCACGAATTCGTTCTCGGCCTCAATTACTCCCGGCAAATGAGCAGCCCCTGAAGACAGAGTTTCCACTGGTTTCACTGGCGTAACTATGGAGGAAATAATAGAAACACTGGCTGCAGCAACACGAGGGGTCGTCGGTGATCTCGGAGGAGTCCTCATTGAAACCAGTACACCAGCCACAACCGAAGTAGGACTAGTGACTATTTCTGGGAGAGCTGGCTCAACCACCAATGTTAGAGAAGTAGGACTGGTAATCACCTTCAGCTCCGCGCTTGACAAAATATGCGGCACCGGCAAAATCAATGGCACCTCACTTACCGATATAGTTGGAAGCAAGGATGGTTCCGTAACTACTGTTCCCTCAATCACCTTTCCACTTATTGGTTCAGGTTGATAGGAGGGCAAACCGTGATACAAGGTCTCCAGCTCAGCAGCATCTGCCGCGGTCGAAGTACTTGCTTCACCCACGGTCCCCTCAGGAACATTGGTTGGCTCTCTCGAAGTCGATGCACCAAGAGGTGGAACACCTGTAGCAAGATTTTGTTTAAGCAAGGCGTAATGAATATCAGAAAAAAATCACTCACGAAAGAGCAGAATGCTACCAAAAGATGGTATCATCTCGACTGCCTTGGCTGCAGTCTCTCTCTGAAGTCCTTCGACAACGGCATCAGTCCCCTCAGGCTCCATAGGAAAATCTTTGGCAGAGTCAACACGGACGGCCGGCCTACCTTCACTCGCCGAACCCTCGGTGGTCCACCTAAAAGAGCTGGAGGCCATAGGGCTTCCTTTTGAAGTAACAGCACCTGAAGGACCTACATCGGCCGCATCACCTCCAGACTTTTTCGAGACGGCAAAATAGCCTGCCTCATCGCCTTCTCTATAAGTAAACAGGGGATCATAATGCTCCCCCTGTTCTCCGGTAGCTTCAGCTCTCGGGTCTCTCACCGCCTCAGTTCCTGAATCATAAAGTAAACAATGAGCTGACTGGAATACATAGAGTGTATTATAAGAACGGAGTTGATCATACCCGGGTTCGGAGCAGCTTTACCAGTGGTCTGCCTACGAGCCGACAGCTTAAGGACTAACGGAGCAGGAGGAGCAGGCACTGCAGATGATTCGCCATCTGCAATAACCGTAGGAGCGTAGCGACAAGGCTTTTTCACTACCCTCTTCCTACGAGATCCACCTTCCCGCTTTCGCTTGAAGTGGACGTCAGGGTCTTCTTCCTCCACTTCTTTCACATCAACATGTTCCACGGGGGCTGAACCGACCCCACCAGAAGAATACTGTTGCTTATTTCGAGGGCATTAAGGTCCTTTTCCAACCACGCTTCTAAGGCTAGCTTCGCATCCTATCATTCAACAAGATGTGAACCGCCTAAGGGATAGCTTCGCCTGAAAGCTTGAAGAAGAGACCCTTCGGTTCTCAAATTCCCAAATCAAGAAATCAAGGAAAATTAAGGGACTTGGACTCCCTGAGATCACTGGATCACAATGAATCGTTCTAGATTCATTATGAAATAGCCAGGAATTGGCTTCAAAAAGAGATGAAAATCTCTGAGTAAAAGGGAAAGATCCCTACCCGCGATGGGTCGTTCGATGACCGGAGGAGGAGAAGGCCCCTCCGTTGTAGAGGTTGCTACCTCTTTTCCTGCTCGTCTTTTGGGAGCCATCGGAGAACTGAAAAAGTTCTTAAAATTTCAAATGTAGGAGAAAGAAGAAGAAGAGATTTGCAGTTCTCTGAAAATTCAAGGAGAAGTGGTGCCTTCTCTTTTCTGCCTAATCGGGTTTTTATAGGATGATCATTGCCCAAATGTCGCCTCCTCAAAAGGAGCGCAGGCAGTCGTTTCAAATTAATTTGAAACGACGCCTAAAGCGCCTTCCCAAGAAGCGTTATTTCAGCCCCGCTAAGGGCTAACTCCGCTGTGAGTCCAGTGTTGACTTAGCGCGACGCTTGAATAACTTCGCTGAGAAATATGCCTTAGCTCCGCTAAAAGCACATCTCTAGCTTCGCGAAAATTTTGTACTAGCTTCGCCAGACACGGGCTCCTGACTTATTTGGAAATGTCTTCAGCTTCGCCGGAAGTTTAGCTCGGCTGAGAGTTCTCATTTCCTCCTAGGGAAAAGACTTGCTTAAGTTGGTCCACTTCAGGTGTTCTCAAATCAAAAAGGAGAGAAACAAAGCAGATAAGCAGAAAATAAACATTTTATTTGATCCAAAATGGAAGATACATTGATACTACATCAAGGTGGTCTTCCGTACAACCGAATCATTACTCCAAAGGCATACAAGTGGTCCTATCTACTTCCAAGCCAAACTAACTGGACACGAAAGGCCTTCCTCCTGCACAAGGTAGTAATCCTTCGCATAATGGCAGATTTTGCCATCAAGAAGCTGGATCTTCTTTGATGAAAAATGGCAAAGGACCGGTTGTCACCAGAAAGCTAGATCTTCTCTGATTAAAATTAGCAAAGAAAGGATCCGAGACCTTACAGGTGACATCCGCCTTCCTGAAGTGGATCATCTCGGATAAGCGACTACCAGCCCCTCCTTCCCAAAGTGGATCATCTCAGATAAGCAACTGCCAACCTCTTCTTGGAACACGCATCAATTGCTCCAGTATGTTCCTCCTGCTCAGGATTAAAGTTTCAACTGGAAGATCAAGCGGCAAGTCTCTGATCTCTTTCATCAAGACAAAAGACTGGCGAGCACAGTTCACTGCAGCGCAAACTGAAAATAGGTTAGCAATAAATCAAAGAAAAATGCAAGCATGATACGCTAAGTCAAATTCTTTGGGCGAAGCAATTTATATCCGATCCAGTTGCGCTTTAAGGATGAATTTCAGTTAAGCATAGGATAGCCTCGCTTGCACAGTGATAATGGGCTAGCTCAGCATAAGCCAAGTCTTAGCTCCGCCTAAGGCAGTTAGGCAGGAGAAGCCTCAAAAAAGGACCAAGTCCTAGCCTCACCTATATGGCTAAGCCAGACTGATCCGAAGGGACGCAGTCTTGACCCCACCTATATGGTAAGATTGGCTCAACCTTGAAGCGACTAAGTCCCAATCCTTGCCTATGTGGCAGATTTAACAGGCAGATTCAACAGATCAAGGTCAGTCAGATACAGAATGAAGAACAAGGGAAATCAATCCCTGAGGCAGTTGATAAGCTAAATTAAGGAAGATAAACTCCCTAAAGTCACTAGTCCATTGGTGAAGTCTCTGGATGACCGAGACTCACCAATTCTTGGCCGATTAATGACCAGAGTGGGCACCCACACTATTTCAGAGATCTGATTATCCTTCTCTGAACAACCAGGAGATGTCATGAATGGATCGTTTCCTTGAAGAGGACTTCAAGTGTCCTATTTATAGGCCTCATGGCCTGGCCACACCACCGCTGCTTCAAGCTTGGAAACGCGAGCAAATTTAAGGCATTCAAGCACTAAGCCTTGAGAAAGGGGATAGTCTCCTTCGAAAATGCGCGCAGAAGGAATGATCTCCCTCGTTAATGCAAAAGAAGTTATTTCAACCTCGAGAAAGGGAATAATCCTTCTCGAAACTAGCCGAAAGGCAGTTAACCTCGGGAAAGGAACATCGTTCCAAAACTGATTTGAAGCGAGGTTACTCCGGGAGGCCTAGCCGCGAAGCTACCCAGAATCGCGAATCTACACGATTCTTCGGCGAACTTATTCCAATCCGGAAGCAGGATTGAAAGCGAAGCTGAACTCAACCATTATGGCAACGTTCATACTTCACATACCATCAATCAAAGCAATTCAAAGTATTTCGGAGTCTGAACCATTCCATTGCATACTTACGAAAACTTTGAAGGGAGTCTTGTTGACACTCTAAAAAAGACAAGATTCCTGACTGGCCTGAATAATGTCTAAACTTGTTGGCATTTACAAAAGACAAGTGACAGACAAGCTGACGACCAGTTCTGTACCCATCTCCGAGGGACAAATCAGCAACTTGGACTCTACTAATTCAATGAAGCAGACAGTGAGCCCAGATTGTCTTTGAAGAGACCTAAGCAGGTCTAAGATGCTAGGTTAGTGTAACACTTAGCATCACATGAGCCCAAAGGGATAGCCTCACCTGAGAGGCTAAGTTTGTCCAACTTCGCCTTGAAGCCGTTCAAAGCTCTATCAGTGAGCTAACTTACAGCTTCGCTTGAAGTGCTCAGTTAACTCCGCAGAAAATTAGCTTCACTCAAAGCCACACGCAACCGCGCAGAAGGATAGTCGGTAGCTTCGCCACAGACGTTTATCCAGCTCCGCTGAAGAGCTTTCTTCTGACTTCGCCAGATGCTCCTTCCAGCTCCGCTGTGAGCTCGACACGGCAGCTCCGCTGCGGGTCTGTTATGGTCAACCTTTGACCAATTAAATCTCCAGATGAGACCAAATCTAATCAAGATCAAATCTGAGATCAAATTTGGCAGTTGTTTATCATAATCTCTTGACTCTCCTAAAACAAGTAAGAAGATCAGGGGAGATCTTTCAGTTGTTTGGAAAGAATCAAAACAGATCAGGAGATCGATGCTACCTGCTATTCCTAGCTTCGCAGAAGCTGATTCTAGCCTCGCGTCAAGGCTACTTTTCAGATTTAAACAGATTGACTCAATCTGTTTTCAGACTTTCAAGGGACAATTATACCCCTGCTCTCCTTATAAATAGCCCACCAGGAGCATACGAAGACACGCACAGAGAGAGAGGCTGAAAAACAGAGAGAGACGGCTAAACAGAGACTCATTCTCTTGCTTCCAAGAATTCAGAGAATTACTTCTCTAATCAGGGTGCTAATACCTTAATACCTTCCTTCCTCTCAAGGAATTTCCGAAACCAGGCGATAAGGAATTCCCAAGTTGAGGCAGTTTGAGAAGTAACAAGAGGGTTTTACTAACATTCTATTCTCCGATTTCCCGAACCAGGCGAGAAGGGAATCCCATCAGGCAGCAGTCCGATTGTCTGATCGATCGCATCGTCAAAGGGACAAAGTGGTCGCGCGCTGACCAGACTCCTATCGGCACACTTCTCTAGAATCTCAGAGGAGATCTACTTGTAATCTTTTTACTTCAAAGAATTACTTGTAATTTAGCTCCTCGACCCTTTTTTGTAAGTTTTCCCCATTGCAAAATCAATGGAAAACAAGGACCACCTTGGTTTAGAGACATAGAGATGTGCCATCATGGTTTTGGTAATGATCTCTAACTCCCATTTATGTTTACATGCTTCTATTATTGTTTTTAGCATGTTTTGTTTTATGATTATTATGATAAATGCCATGATAATTAGATTTGTGACATACATGTATAGTATTTGAGATACACCCATGGTTATATGGACATATACTTTTGTGTTCTCACATTTGTTTTAACTATTATGTATATCATAGATCTAAGACATGTGCATTTACCATAATGATCATATGAGTTTTGTTTTAATTTTTGCACTTCATGTTTTGATTACATATTTAAATGTTAGTTTTTATTAAAACTTGAGTATATACTTGTACAACTAGTGAGCCACAATTTAATTATTATATGTTTGTGTTTGATTGCTCATTTGTACCCATTAGATGTACTAGATAGCCTAGTTTTGATGATTCATGCATTTTGACTTGTATTCTCTATTTTTGTGCATGTTTTCATGTTTATGTTTAAACTTCATGTATATGTCTATTTTGTCTAAACTAATAGTTATACATATACATCCTTGAGCCACTTGCCTTCATGCATATATTTTTGTGGACTCGTTCATGTTTGGATATGTATTTATACTCTAGTTTGTACAAAACATACATATGCCTTGAAGTTGTATTATTGAAAATTAAATTTTAATGATTTTCGTGTTTTTGTTTCACATTGAGCTTATTGCCTATTTCCATGACTTTGTCTTTCACATTATACTTATACACTCACTTTACTTCTTGTTTACTCATGATTTGTTTTCATGAGACTATATGTGCTTATAGACCTTTGAGTGTTTGATGATCATGTGATTTTCATGTTTCATGGATATTCTCTTATTTTATTCCTTACTTGAAGGATTTTGTACTAGTTTTCAAGATTATCATAAAACTAGTTGCGATATTCTTCATTTGGTAGAGTTTTCAATTGTACTAAAACTTATTTTCAAACTTATTTTTGAAAACTCCTACCCATTAAGGGCGGTTGGTTGGGCGACCATACCTTGTATGCATTATTGAAAATCTATTTAAACATGTGCATGAAAAGGGTGGTAGGAAGTATGAGTTATACACTCGTTCCTTATTGTGTTTTCAATTGGTATCACAATTGACATTTATCTTGTATACTCATATTTGTTTCTATATATGTATGCTTTAACTTCAAATAGTATCAATTTTGATTGGTATTTAACTTTTCATACATATATATGTTTTTTGATTGTGCTTATTATATCTTTATATCTTAAGCACAAACCATGTTATGCTAAGCTTGATTTTAACCTTAATGACAATTATTTTAAATTGGTATCCTATACAAGCTTATGCATCGTCTTCATTGATATTTCATAAAGGGGAAGAAAATTCATGTTTTACCTTTCAATTATTTTTGTTTACAATTGGTATTGATTTTTACTTCCACACTTTATGATGAAAAATAATTGAAAAATGATATTGATTTTTTATTTGGTATCATAAACTCCTAATAAAAATTATTTTCAATTGATATATGTTTCATTTTCAATATTGGTATCAAAAATATTAAATTGACATTATTCTCTATTTGGTATCTTTATTGCAAATGAGCTTAGTGTTTAACCAAAAAGATTGGTTTATGTTTTTCAAATTGATATCAAAAGTGTAAAATATTTTCAATTGGTACTAATTTTTTTTACATTTGGTATCAAGATTCCTGTATATATTTATATCTTTCAATTGATATCAAAATTTTGTTGGTTTATTCAATATGTTTTTTTATTTTCTATTGGTATCATAAATTGGTATCGTGATGTTTCTATGTATACCTTCATGCTAAATTGATTTATTTTTCAATTGGGTATCATAATGTTTTGATTTGCATTGCTTATATGCAAGGGAAGCTTAACATCTTCTCTATATATATAGATTCATGTTGAGTGTATGTCATATTAAAGTCATTGACCTTTCTTTGGTATGTAGTACACGTGTGTAGATGGCGCTTCATATCTCCTTTTATACATTGCATATTATGCTTTATGTGGTTAGGGTTTAGTCATCTCTTTTCATATAAATGCATGTATGCAGGGGAGTTAACTTCACGTCTCTCCTCTTCATGAATGTATATAGCATATATACTTTATTATTTTGATTTATGCATAAAGAGAAAAAGGGGAAGAGATATTTTGGATTTATGCATATTATTTATGCCCTTTATTGTTTTATGTTTGTACCCCTTTGTTGATGAATTGACAAAAAGGGGGAGAGTTATTTTGGAGTTTGATATATGCATGTTTATTTATGCATGTTTATTTAAGTTTGTTATCTTTTACGATTAGTATATCAAAAGCATTTGTTATGTGTTTTGTTGATATTGGTATCAAGAGCATATGTTGTTGTTTTGTTGGTATTAAGAGTTTTTATTGGAATTTTTATTGGTATCAAGAGCAACATTTTTAAAAAAAACATGTTTATTTTAAATTTGGTATCAAGAGCATGTTTATTTTTATAGCATTCATGACATATCGTTATTGTTTATTGCTATGCATGAGTTAAGGGGGAGCTTCTTTGAAGTTTAACTTTAATCCATGCATATATAACTCCATGAGTTTTGACATCATCAAAAGGGGGAGATTGTTGGCCCAGAGGCCCTTCACTCTAGTTTTGATGATGATTAACTCATGTAGTTATAGTTTACTAATAATCTTGTGATATTTAGTTTCAGATATTTAACCAAGATATTAGTAGGTGATTAGTTTCAACAAAGGTATTTTGGAGCTTTCACATGGTGATTCAAGAGCTCGAGCGTCAAGTTCACATCTAGCACTCGGTTGGAGTCAAGCTCGGTGAATTAAGTTTGGATCGAGTCGACTTGGAGACGGAGTTCTACAAGAAGGCTTCGGTTTGTTTTAGCTTAAGATTTATGTTTAGATCTCATTGTAAAGATTAGATAGTGTGATATGCTCAAGTTCACAATACACACACAAGTTTCATATTTATTGGTTTTTTGTTTTCATGAATAGATAGAATCAAAACAAGTTTACATGGTTTAATGTATATTAGATTTAATCTATATACATCTATACTTCATCTATTTAGAAAAACTTATTTTGATAGGCTATTCATGTATTTGGAGTTTTGTATTTGAACAAAACTTATTTTTGGATTTAATGTCAAAAACATAGATATAAACCTTTATATGTATATTGGATTCTATCCATATACAATATGCTTCAAAGTTGTTTAAATATCATGTTTTTGTATTTACATGAGTTTTAGAAAAAACGGATTTCCATTTCAAAAATCCAAGTTTCGGAAAATACGGTTTTTGGTTTAAGGCAAATTTTCTATCATACAAAAATGGTTCAAATTGTTTGAAATATGTGTTGAATCTTTGTCACGCATATTTGTATTTCAAAGATAATATAAGAACTGATTTTTGTGGAATTTATGTGTTTTTATGGGATTTAATTAAAGATAAAAAACCAAGTTTTAAATCCCTTATATGGCTGGACTGGCTGACTGTCGGTCGACCGACGTGCACAGGACGTGCACGCAGCCAGGCTGGTGGGCCGGTCGATCGGATCGGTCGACCGCCAGAGAGCCTCTGCTCTCTGAAAAAGGCCCCAGTCGACCGACCCGGTCGACCGGTAGAGAGCTCTGCTCCCTGTATCCGGCTTCGGTCGACGTGCGGTCGACCGGCCAGAGAGCCGTTGCTCTCTGGATCCAGTCCCGGTAGATCGCGCGGTCGACCGGTAGGCTCAACGGTCAAAAACTTGACCGTTGGCCGGTCGACCAGAAGGGCAAAACTGCCCCTGCTTGCTGCCAACGGGCAGATTTCATATGGGGCTATATATACCCCATATTTGAGTTGGTTTTTAACAAGTTTTTCAAGAGAAAAAATTCTCATTCTTTCTAGTATTTAATACTAGTTTTCAAGAGAGTTTTTAGAGCCAAAAGATTTTATCTTTATTTGTTTAAAGGGTTGGAAAAATCAAAGAAAAAGAGAAGTCTTTGGGATTTATTTTTGTTCTTCATTTCCATTATATCCTAGAAGTTTTCCCAAGTATTTTATTTGAGTTTTTGATTTTCAAACTCTTTGTTTTCTCACACTTGAGCTTATCTAACTATCCTATGTATAGGATCATTGTTTAGGTTGTAAACCTTCCATCTTTGTGATATCCCTCTAGTGAGAGGTGATAGTATTGATATCCCTCAAGTGTGAGGTGATTGTGGAAGTGGTGTTTGTATCCCCCTAAGTGTAGAGGTGATTGTGATTGTGTGGCTAAGTATCTTATCCCTCATTTGTGAGGTTGATAGTTGTTTGGCTTTGTGCCTTACCTCTAAGTGTAGAGGTTGTATTTTGTTGGAGAGAGGAGTTGTCTACTCCTAATTGTAATTGCCCAAAATCCTCAGTGGAGGTTCCCTGTGTGGGAAGTCCTGTGTGAACGAGTTAGTGAAAATCCTTCTGTGTGAAGGCGGGGACGTAGAGCTGTGTGCTCGAACCTCGAAACATATCTCGTTGTTTGCGTTTGATCCACTTTCTCTAACTCTCTCTCTCTTTCTCTTACATTGTGCATTGCATCATATCATTCATATCTTATATGCTTGTGTTTGTTTGTGTGCTTCACTTGTGTTCAACCAAGAGAGCTTCATATAGCACCGCAACTCTTATTTAAAGAAATTTAGAGAAGTTAGTCCAGAGCCCTTCACCGGAAATTCGGCTACACTCTTTGGTTACACTAAGTGTGTTGCATTAGTTTTTTAATTCCGCATTATTTGTCACTAGATTAGTCGTACACCTATTCACCCCCCCTCTAGGTATACTTTCAACTCGAATGTTTGCTCCAATTGGGCTTGCATGAATACACCTTTTACTTAATTCTTCCTCGGTCATCATAGGATATTTCCTTTGCAAAGAATTTTTTAACTTGAGAAGCATATTTCTTCTCTAAGTTCTCTTCGAAATTTATTTTCAAGAAAAATATTATTTTGCTTTATTCTTTCTTTTATTTCTGTCAATTTGACCTGCTCATCAATCTTGTTCCATCACTTGATGAGAAATTTTCTTCAAATAATAGGAATATTATTGTTATCAAATTTTCTCTTAATTGTCCACTTAAATATGTAAAGAATTTAATTCTGGACAAAGAAATACAATGTACTCTCCCCGAAAAAAAGAATGGAGTCGGAGGAGGTGAAATGAGGGTGAAAAGTAATCTTGAATAGAGGAAGGTAGGATTGGAAGTTCGGCTCCAAATTTGAGCCACCATTGAATGAACCAAGAAGGGAGGTCTTTAGATAGGATAATTGGGCAAATCCGGACAAAGAAGAGTATTTTCTTTTTTGATTTTCATAGTAAAATATATTTTGGACAGCAAAAATATAGTCCCAGTAATTGAAAGATATTTGTCTTTCACCAAGTTTCATTAGCCTAACCCTATTAGAATGTAACCCAAGTCTCAGGTGAGAGAATTTCTCTAATAATAATTTTACTGAAATTGATTTTAGATTTATTAAGAGATTTGAGAAGTGTTTAACTTCTATTGATTTTGTTACCGTTAATATAGCTTCTAGAATGTTTTTAGATCTTTCCTCCATTGTGAGATAATAAGAATTTTCAAGATATTTATGGAGAATTTCCCATGAATCATTAATTTTAGGAATATCATTCCTTTCAAGGGTTATTAAAGATTCAAAAATATTTTTATGATAAAAAATTGCTTCAACTTCAAGAATTTCTTTGAGAGTTGAAGTTTTTGATAATTGATGAGATTGGTGGGAAGATTTTTCCCCCTACAGGAATATTTCCTGATAAAGATAATGAAGAATTAGGAGAATTCAGTGTTGAGAGTCTCCCCGTATTTAGCTTAGATAGGACTAGCCAGAGAGTTTTACCCCTTCCACGACCTCTGCCTTTATTTTGACCCTGCATTTGACTGTAAAAATTCACGGGTTAAAGAATCATGTAAAGAATTTTCTTAACTCTTTATATATTCAATATCAAAGTCAAAAATAGAAAGTTCAGCTTACCATCAGCAAAAATTTTCTTTGACACTAAATTTTTAACATCTTTTTTATATAATAGATTTAATAGAGCTACAATCAATTTTTAATAAGAATTTTTTATTGAGCAAATCATCTAGAATTTATATATACTTTTATTATAGCAAGAATTTCTTTTTTAATTGTAGAATAATTATATTAGGCTGGGTTCCATTTTCTTGAATGGAATCTAACAAGTTCTTCTGCATTTTTATTAGGATTTAATTATTTAAAAATTCCTTCATAACCAATATTACTAGCATCTGTTTCTACTATTTTATACCATTTTGGGTTGGTTAAATGTAAAAAAGGTAAATTTTTTACCTTTTATTTTATTTTTTTTAACTACTTCATTATGTTCTTTAGACTAAGTTTTAGCATTTTTTCTTAGTCTATTATATAGAATTTTTGTATCTTTTGCTAAATCTTTATAATAATCAACTATATAGTTTAAAACGCCTAAGAATCTTTGTAACTGTTTTGTATCGGTTATTTCGACTGAAAATTTAGCTACAAATTCAATGCTTCTATTAATTGGAATTATTGTTCCATTAATCATATTGTGTCCTAAAAATCTTATTTCTTATTGGAAAAGTTTCATTTTAGGAGATGATATTACTTCTAATTTTTTGTAGCAAGATGTTTAAATATATTTAGATGTTTAAAATGGTCATCTAAAGTATTAGAAATATTAATATATCATCAATATAAGATAATTTAAAATTAGTATAATGCATGAATATATCATTCATTATATTTTAAAATCTGATAGAGTATTTTTTAATCCAAACCGTATTACATTCCATTTGTAATGGCCAAATAGAACAGTAAAAACAGCTTTATATTTATCTTGTTCTCTTATTTGAATTTGCTAATAACTAGATTTTAAATCAAAATTTGAAAATATTTTTTGCATTAACTATTCTATTTAGTAAATCTCTTTTATTAAGAAATATTCATTTTAATACTTTATTAAGTGACTTGTAGTTTATTACTACCTTGGAACACCACGTTCCTTTTCAGCTGCATTATTAACATAAAAAGTTGTACAACTCCAAGGTGAATAAGATTTTCTAATTAAATTTTTATTTAAAAGATTTTTAATTTCTTTTTTACAGAGTTCTAAATATTTTTTATTCATTTGACAAAGTCTTGCCTTAGTAGGAATATTTTTTGTCATTAAAGGATTCTTCATAAGGTAATAAAACTAAATGTTGTTTTCTTTCCCAAAAAGCATTAGGCATATTAATATATGTTTGAGACTTAAAGTCTTCTTCAACTTGTTTAATTTTTTGTCGTATTAGACTAGATTGTAATTATTTTGTTATATTTATTTTTACAATTTCCTCTTTAAGAAAATTATTTGATTTTTCTTTTAGATAGATTTCTAT
>JAVJIF010025760.1:0-57500 GCA_038442645.1 Agave tequilana | reverse complement strand
AATTTGTTTCACGATTGTTTAGGCGGGATTTTTTTATTTTTTGGCGTCAACACTCTGCGACCGATGTGCGGCGGTGATGTAGCCACGTCCCGCAGGCTGAGAAACTCTCTCAGCCTGCAGGCTGAGGTACAGTAACCCCATATATGTATATATATATATATATATATATATATATGTATGTATATATATATATGTATGTATGTATGTATGTATGGGGTTACTGTACCTCAACTGACGGCTGAGAGAGTTTCTCAGCCGGCGGGACGTGGCAACATAATAGCCACGAAATTGTCATTAATTTTGGCGGACAAAAACCAGAGAAATCCCGCCTAAATTACTATCAGTCACCTCAAAAGTGTATTTGACGAAAATACCCTCCCTCACAACTTTTACCTTATGTAAAACATTTTCTTTCAAAAAAATTTACAGATCTAAAATTTCACTTGATCATTCTGAAGAGATTAGTTCTATTGTTTCACAAATTTTCTCAGTTTTTAAAAATATATTGCTACATATGGCGCCAAAGAAATCATCCGCGAAAAAAGGTAATGGGGATTTTTTTAGGGTTTGTGGATTTTAATAGTTATATTTTTTTCCAAATTTGATTCCGTTTCTTTCACTTTTTTTTGAAAACTTGGGACCATGGTCGCAAATAAGAGAGAGATTCTCAAACTTGAGATCATGAATAGCTTTTTAAATTTATAAATTTTGTAACACAGCGACAAAGGTCCAATTTTTTTCAAGTTTTTTGATTTCCTTCTCTGTCTACCATGGTCGCAGTTGTTTGGATTAGCGTTATAGATGTATGCGACCTTGGTCGTAGCGTTTTAACAAATATTTATTTTTTTTTCATACCCTTTCTGTCGACCTGGGTCGCAGTTGTTTGGATTAGCGTTGTAGATGTATGCGACCTTGGTCGTAGCGTTTTAAAAATTATTTATTTTTTTCATACCCTTTCAGTCAAACTGGGTCGCAGTTGTTTGAGTTAGCGTTGTAGATGTATGCGACCTTGGTTGCAGTATATTAAACATCATTTATTTTTCATTCCTTTTCTGTCGACCTGGGTCACAGTTGTTTGAGTTAGCGTTGTAGATGTATGCGACCTTGGTCGCAGTTTATTAAACATCATTTGTTTTTCATTCCCTTTTCTGTCGACCTGGGTCGCAGTTGTTTGAGTTAGCGTTGTAGATGGATGCGACCTTGATCGCAGTATATTAAAGAACATTTGTTTTTCATTCCCTTTTCTGTCGACCTGGGTCGCAGTTGTTTGAGTTAGCGTTGTAGATGTATGCGACCTTGGTCGCAGTATATTAAACATCATTTGTTTTTCATTCCTTTTCTGTCGACCTAGGTCGTAGTTGTTTCAATTTGCGTAGTAGATGTATGCGATCTTGGTCGCAGTATTTTAAAGAACATTTGTTTTTCTTTCCCTTTTCTGACGACCTGGGTCGCAGTTGTTTCAATTTGCGTTGTAGATGTATGCGACCTTGGTCGCAGTATTTTAAAGAACATTTGTTTTTCATTCCCTTTTAATTTTTAAATAAACATTAAACTAAAGTTTTTAATGTTTCTTCATCTATAGGTAAACAACAAGTGAAGGTTCGTCCTCTGAGATCGAGCCTAAAACCTATGTGCGAATTCATTAAGAAATACAAAAAGTACATTCAGGGCGATTTCATAGATGCGATCAAGAAGACCACATTTGGCCCAATCTTCATGGCCTTCTACAATGAGGAATTTGGAGGTAAAAAAGGTCTAAAATCAAACATTAGTGTACTGAGAATTTTAGACCAGTATGATAGGGATACAAGGACCTTTAGAATTGGGGGCAAACAAATTGAGTTAACAGTGGAGGATGTTGCCCTAACTTTTAGTCTACCTATCATTGGGGCGGATTTTATTATGAATAAGACGTGTACGATGAAGGACAGAGGGGTTATAAAACATTATTTCCCTAATATAAAGAAGATCACGAAAGTATCTATTGAAGAAGCTTTGGATGATCTTCTGGTCAAGAAAAGAAGGAGGAGTGAATTAGATGTGACCAAGGATGAACAGCTTGAACAGCAAGTTACTTTAAATGAAATTATAAGAGACAGACAAAGACTTACAGCTCAAGACTTTACGACAATAATCATCCTATACATGTCGGCCACTCTATTCTTTTCTGGCAGTAAATGCACGGTGCCTTGGTATATTGTGGAACAGATTGCCAATATGCAGCTGATGAGGACAATATGCTGGGCTAAAGCTGTTTGACAATTCCTGATTGAGTCAATGGACATCTTCAGGCACACCACGTACAAGCTGCAAGGATGCTCCGTGCAAATTATTGTAAGTATGAATATCAAATTTGGCAGACATTGTATGAAATTTCCCGATATCTTATGAATATTTGTGTAAACTAATTTAATTATGCATTTTGCAGTATTGGCTCTGTGAGAGGGCTCTTATTTTTGAGCCGAGGTCTGGTTTGGAGGACAAAACCCCATGCGCAGTAAGATGGGACCTCCAAAAATATTAGCAGAGCTCTGCTTGAAGTTGATCTAAATGAGCTTGACGCACATATCGTAAGTTTTTAAATATTAAATACCATATACTGTTGATTAAAATTTTATACATTTAAATGGACTGCGACCTCGGTTGCAGTTCATTTTATGTGCAGTACAATTGTGAGCGACCATGGTCGCATTCTCTTGATAAATATCATATACATAAACTGCGACCATGGTCGCAGTCTTGAGCTGCAAGTCTTTGCAGTTCATTTTATGTGTAGTACAATTGTGTGTGACCATGGTCGAATTCTCTTGATAAATCGTTGTAAATAAACTGCGACCATGGTCGCAGTTATAATTATTCCATTGATTTGTGGTGCGACCATTGTCGCAGAGTTTAATTGTTTGTTTGATGTAATGCTTATAACTGCGTCCTAAGTCGCAGTTCCTTGTTAACTATTCTAGTAAATGTTTCATTCATCTGCGGTACAACTATAAGATTTCTATATCGTTTTAAGTTTAATTTTTTTTCCAGATTTTGTGTCGAATGGCCAACATCTCTAATGATGAAAGAAATATGATTGGCCTTCCTGTTGAAGGAGAAGAGGAGGAAGAAGAAGAAGAACAAGAACATACACATAATGAAGCTAACATCCCGGCGAAAACGGAGCCAGAAGCAGCCGAAATAGTTGAGGAACGAACGAGTGAGTAAGAACCAACTATTGCAGGTTATTTGCCACCACCACGGGATGAACAAGCTGAAGAAATTGAAGTTTTGAGGAATCAAAATCAATACTTGAGAGAATATGTTTATCAGCTAGAAAGAAAAATTGAAAAAATGGAGACTGAGAACAGACTCAAGGCTGAATTAAAGAAAAAAAGAAGAGACAAAAGAGAGAAGAAAAAATTAAAAAAGCAGCAGAGGAAATTAAAAGTGAAAGAAGAAGAAGAAGAAGAGCTGCTGAGAGTAGCCACCGCTGCGGAGGAGAAGGAGAAGGAGAAGAGAAGGAGGGAAGAGGAGGAGCATGAGAGGAGGAGGGAAGAGGAGGATAAGGAAAAGGAGGAGAGGAGGAGAGAAGAGGAGGAGCAGGAAAAGGAGGAGAGGAGGAGGGAAGAGGAGGGGCAGGAGAGGAGGAGGATGGAAGAGGAGGAGAAGGAAAAGAGGAGGAGGGAAGAGTAGGAGAAGGAAAAGGAGGAGAGGAGGAGGGAAGAGGAGGAGCAGGAGAAGAGGAGGAGGGAAGAGGAGACGAAGGAGAAGGAGAAGAGGAGGAAAGAAGAGGAGGAGCAGGAAAAGGAGAAGAGGAGGAGAAGAAGAGGCAGGAGAAAAGGAAGAAAGAGGGGGAAGAGAGGAAGGAGAGGATGAAAGAAGAGGAGAGGAGAAGGAAGGGAGAAGAGGAGAAGAAGCAGAAAAGGATGAGGGAGCAGATGGAGAAGCAGGCAGAAGAAAAGAAGAAAAAGAAATTGAAAGAGGAGGAAATCAAGGGTTCTGAATTTATAGTAACTATTGCTGGGGAAGATTTCCCAATTTTTCTTTAAATATAACTCAACAGATGCTTGAACTCCAAAAAGATAGAGCTTCTGAAGAAAAAATTCAAGAATAGACTCCGGCTTAGAAGCAATCCTTAAAAAGAAAAGTTTTGGATTACTCTAAAGGAACGATAGAAAGGGGAATCAAAGAACGCGCGCTGAAAGAGATCGCGATGACTCCGTCTTCGTTTATCCAAAACAGAGAAAGAAAATTAATGAACATCCTCTTCCACAGCCTGCGGCTCAGACTTCTGCCACTGGTTTCGGTAACGAACAGATTTCCGACACTCAGCCAAAAACCAGGGAATTAACTGAAATCACAGCATACAGAATTCTGCAGCCCCATCAACAAGCTCTCATAAAAAATTTCTTGAACAAGGCCTTCTCTGAGTAAGTTAATTAATTTTATTTTAAATCATATCAAAAACTATTAGATATTTATATAAGAACAATATAATTCTTAACTTTGTTTTTAATATCTTGCAGTTCTACTGCATATCAGGATACCGACAACGGAATCATTGTTGCGAAAAATGACATTAAGGACCTGATGTTTAGTAGAGATTTAGATGCCAATATAATTCATTCTACATGAAGCATCTAGAGAAAAGAGGAGGATTAAAAAGTATATTCTTTCGGAGCGAAGCTTGGGTAAACATCTATTTTCTCCTTTACGGTTAATTGGAATATCAATTTCCTAATTATTTTAGTGAATTAAATTTTTGAACGTTAAATATTCTACTAGTAGTCTTTACTGCTGATAAGACATAACGAATGTATTGCGACCTAGGTCGCAGTCGATGATTTTATTAATCCCCACGAATATCAGTTTAGTAATGAAATTTGCGACCTTGGTCGCAGTTGCTGTCGACAGTCTTAATCAAAAAAAACTGCGACCTTAGTCGCAATGCATGTTAATATAAAAGACGGGGGTTGCTAAGAAATGCTTAAAAATTAAACATGGATACCGGTGATGGCGATCAAGGTCACAGCGTAAAGTATATTAACCAAAAAAAACTGCGACCATGATCGCAGTCTGTTGTCTTGTCATAATAACATCTGATTTTCATAATGTTTTTTTTACTTTGAATTCATTTTGAATTTTATTTTTCTGTTGTTCACAGCACGGTGTTGTATCTAAAAGTAGAGATCTTGAAGATTATTTCATCAAGCAGTTGTTGAAAAACTGGACAATTGATGTGCAGTACATGTTCTTCTCGATCAATCACAAACACAGTGCCAACGATCCCGGATTTCACTGGACCTTGTTGTTATTTGATTGCCATACACAAGAGTGGATTTTTTACAACTCTTTGGTCCCAACTGAAAAATCAAGTAGTACATTAAAGCTTTATCAAACAGATGCAAGAATAATGGTGAGTTGAATTTTAATATTTCGATTACTGAATACTTGCATTTAATTTGATTAATATTGATTTTTTTCTATTGACATTGCAGAAAGAAAGGTTATTACAGATTTTTGAAATTGATTTCAATAAATTAATAAAAAAAACATATATAAAATACGCAAGATGCCCCCAACAAGCAAACATGTATTTTTTTTGTGACGTTTACCTATAATATTTTCTACTTTTTTTGAGTATAGAATCTAATTTCATTTAATGATTATTCTGTACAATTTTCAGTGTTGATTGCGCTATATATGTATGCAAGTACATGGAAAGTATAGCATTTGATAGTCCATCAGCTATTGATACTGTGACGGCTGCCGATGTACAGAGACTAAGAAGTGAGCTTACATACATGATACTCGCAGATAGAGAGAAAATTTGGGATGAAGAAACAGAAATTATAAGAAGGATGGTATTTGAAGACTGACAGTTGACAATTCATTTATGTAACTCAATTTTTATTATAAATGTAAAAATAAATGTAAAATTGATCTGTTTGTTTTATTAATTTAATTTATAAACATTTTTATACATTTATTTATTATAAAATCCATTGAGATTTCTTTATTTCCAATCTACTGCTGTTACACAGTGCAATTAACTAATTCGTATTGATATTAGAAACAAACATGAGTTCAGAAGTTGTACTGCGACCAAAGTCGCAGTCATGACCTGTTTGAGTTGCATCGTTTCCTTATATTGTGATACTGTAATCGAGATAGCGATCGCGATCGCAGTTACTGATTCATTTATCAGATCCCACTGCGACTGTGGTCGCATTATCATAATCGGGAGACCAAAGTTTTTGTACACATAGCCCTTTATATATGTTTTAATTTAATTAACTTCATTAATTTATGTTATCGTAAACATAATCCTCTCTGCATTTTTCTACCATAAGATATTAAAACAATAATAATCTTCACGTGTTCAAAGTACAAAGTAACTTGATGTAAGACTGTATTAACTTTTTAACTGTTTTCGAGAACTGAACAGTCACCTGGAAAGTATACAATTTATGGGAAAAGGCAGAAATAAATTTGGGACATGTTCACGTCGTTTGAGAGCTTAAACGTTTTGGAATTCCGGGATTAAAAATATATAAAGGGTCATCATTACAGGATTACAAACATACTAAATAGGTTTTGCTCAAATTCGTTTCTTTCAATATTCGGAAACAGATACAAAAATGTCTTCTCCACCATCTTCACCGGAAAGAAGCCAATCATCTAATGATAATTGGATGTATAGTTCCGAATCGATCCCTCGCTACGGGTCAGAGGATGAGCTTGATACAGACGACCCGTTCTGGGGGTTCATTGATGAACCAGAATACTGCCATGAAGAGGAAGAAAGCGAAGAAGAGATTGTTGCTAAAGAGGTGGAAGAGACGGAAAGCGATACGGAAGACGAACACAGTCATAATATTGAGGACGAATTTGATTATGATGGTGATGACGAGAATGAGTAGATTAGAACTTTTAAATTTGTATTTCGATTTTTATAAATATATAAGCCTGTTTTCTAATGTTAATTGTGTGAATTATAATTTTTACTACTTAATCTTGGTTGAACTGCTGTACCTTTGTCACTAATTTTATTCATGTGGTAGACGCAACATGGAACTACGGTACCAAGTTCTAAACCAGAAAGTGTGGAAGTTCTAAGTTCATTGACAGACATGAACTGCGACCGTGATCGCAGTGTTACTTTATGTTCAGTGGAGTAAAGCACAACATAGGGCAAAAAATGTCGAAATGGATGTTAAAATTTAAAAAAAAAGGATACGCTGCGACTATTGTCGCAGTAAAAAAAATTATATATATATATCGTCAGTCAACTGCGACTCTGGTCGCAGTCATGAAACTGCTGTAGACATCCAGACAGAACATTCAAATGGGCAAATATGAACATGCGATCATGGTCGCAGTGTTACTTTATGTTAATGGAGTAAAGCACAACATAGGACAAAATTGTCAAAATGGATGTTAAAATTAAATGAAAAAGGAAACGCTGCGACTATTGTTGAAGACAGAAAAAAATAACGTCAGCCAACTGCGACTCTGGCCGCAGTCATGGAACTGTTGTAGACAGCGAGAAAGTCAATATTCAAATGGGCAAATATGAATGCGACCATGGTCGCAGTGTTACTTTATGTTCAGTGGAATAAAGAAGAACATAAGGCAAAATTGTCGAAATTATATTTGAGCGGAAAATTTCAACTATATTCAAATGTTATAATAATATCCAAAAGACGGGGGCAATTTTAAAAGCAACAAACCAATTTCCCCTGCATAGAAGCACTGCGACCACAGTCGCGATTATCCCCATACACTGCTTATATTTGCGACCAAAGTCACTGTCTATATTAAAGTAACTAAAAGGTAAACTATATAGACCAAGTTTGTAACAGTGAAACTCTAAAGTACAACTACTTACAAAAAAAGTACAGTAGATGTGAAAAATGATATTAAAATCTGAAAAATCACCTAGAGGGGGGGTGAATAGGTGATTTTGCTAATCTAGAAACTAAGTGCGCTAAATGCGGAAGCTAATGCAAATTTTGCAACACACTTAATACAACACACAAGTGTAGCCGAATTCCCGTGAAGGGCTCTGGACTAACTCCTCTTGATTCCCTTAGATATGGGTTGAGATGCTATATGAAGCTCTTGTGGTTAAGTACAAGTGAGGCACACACACAAGCATATAATAGATATGGCAATATGAAATAATGCTCAACACAAGCAAGTATGATATGATGATATGAATGATGCTTTGCACAATAAAAAGAGAGAGAGGGTTAGAGAGACAATGGATCAAACGCTAACAACAAGATATGTTTCGAGGTTCGAGGCCCTAGCTCTACATCCCCGCCTACACCACCGTGTAGGATTTCCAATCCACTATCTCCCACCAAGGGAACCTCCACCGAGGAGGATTTGTTACAACAATAGGAGTATCGAACTCCTCTCTCAATACAAACACCACCTCACACAAGAGGGGTAGGCCCTTAGCCAGACAACAACCAATCCACCTCACACTTGAGGGATACAAACCAACAACCAACTCCACCTCACTAAGAGTGAGTAAACACCAATCTCCACCTCTACCAAAGAGGGAGCAAACCAATCACCCAATTACACAACCTCAAACTCTACCAAAGAGGGAGCAACCAAGAAATCAAGGGTTTACAATAAGTGGTATGTCTCAACCACAAACCTCTTTCCTTTTTTCACAAAACAAAGATCCTAAATAGATTAGGATAGAAGATAGCTCAAGTGTGGAAACTAAGTGTTTTGATCAAAGAAAAACTCTTGGGAAAAACTCCAAAAATGATTTAGAAATTCTAGCTCAAGAACAATTCCCAAAACCTAATTTCTTTGAAATAAACAAAACACTTAAAACAAAATAAATGAAGCTTTTTGGCACTTTAAACTCTTTTAAAACTTGTTTTTAAAACCAGAGAATGGGAGAAAATCAGCTCTAAAAATCTTAGCCAAAAACCCAAAGGAATGGGGTTTATATAGGCCAAAACAGAAACTAGCCGTTAGGCTGATCTGGCAGCCTGACAGGCTAGCGGTCGGCCGGCCCGGCCGACCGCCAACGGTCAGAAATGTGACCGTTGGGGCAACCCGGTCGACCCCCAGATACAGAGAGCAGAGCTCTCTGGTCCGGTCGGCCGCCCGGCCGACCGTCCCTGTGTCTGCCAAACGTGCACAGGCTTGTGCACGTCGGTCGACCGCAAGGGTCGACCGGCCCTTGGTACGGTCGACCCGTGCGGTCGGCCGTCCTGGCCTGTCAGCCACTGTTCTGGGACAGAAACACATGTTAAAAATATTTCTAAAAATCTTTTAAGCCTTTGTAAAAATACCCAAAAATAGTTTTATCATTTTGCATTGATATATAAACATGTGATAAAAGTTTAGCTCAAATATCAAGCATATGAAACTATTTTGTGTCTAATCATTTTTACCAAAAACCAAAACTTGTATTTTTATCAAACTTGGATTTTTCAATACATGAATAGGAAAGTCAAAATAAGTTTGTTTAAAAGTTAAGCATGCATGTATAAAATGAAACAACTATACATATATCAATTAAACTTATTTTGATCAAACTATTCATGAAATCAAATATCGGTTAAACTAAAAACCGAAAAAACCATAAAACGTGTGTGTATTGTGCACTTGAGCATATCAACTATACTAAGCTTTACAATTGGATCTAAAAACACACTAACTAAACTGTGGATACCTAAGTCTTCTTGACGATCTCCATCTTCAAGTAGACCCGATCCAAAACTCCATCCATGGGCTAGGCAATGTGTGATCTTGAAGCTTGAGCCCTGGAATCACTTGTGAAGCTTCCAAACACCTCTTGTTGAAGCTATCACCAAACTAACATCTTGGTTAATGATCTGAAACTTAAACAACACAAGATTATTAGTAAACATAACTACATGAGTTAATCATCATCAAAATTAGAGTGGAAGGCCTCTGGGCCAACAATCTCCCCCTTTTTGATGATGACAAAACTCATGGAGTTATATATGCATGGATTAAAGTTAAGCTTCAAAGAAGCTCCCCCTTAACTCATGCATAAACAAATAAACAGTAAATATGCAATGAATAACAATGCATAATCATGCATAAACAATAAAGGGCTCTAGATACCAATTAAAATAGATATCAATTAAAATTAAACTAAATTAAACTTAATATATATGCAAAAACATAAGTATGCATAAATAATCCAAAATCTTTCTCCCCTTTTTGTCAATCATCAACAAAGGGGTAAACAATCAAAACAAAACAAAATCTTCTCCCCTTTTAATACAAAGAAACAATCATCAATAAAAAGGGTAAAAGCAAAACTTAAATCAATAGATTTTTCTCCCCTTTTTGTTCGAAACAATGAATCAACAAAAGGGTTAATGAAAACAATATTCTCCCCCTTTTTGTCTAAAACAAAAACAAAACCAAATAGGGGTGACAATCAATTAAGTTACCAATTGAAAATATGTCAAAGAAGCATCTTGATACCAATTGAAAGTAAACATAGGTCAATCAATAAATGGTATATGCGATATACATTCATGAAGAGGAAGGCGGTAAAGTAACTTCCCTACATATATACATTATATGAAAGAGGGATGACAAGCCCTAATTCACATAACGCATATTATGTAATGCATAAGAGGAGATGTGAAGCTCCCTCTACACACGTGTATCATATAAAGAAGAGATGTCAAAGCTCTTCAATACAAGATACACTCAACATGAATCTATATGTAGAAGAGATGTTAAGCTCTCCTTGCATATAGGCAATACACATCAAAACTTTTAAATTTTTCTTTTTAAACCAAATTTTGATTTACCAATTTAAAACATTCAAACAAACATCTTGATATCAAAAAGAGAATATTTTTCTTTTTAAGCATATGATACCAATATGAAACTTATTTTCTATCATAAAGTAAGGGAGTGGGAATCAAATACCAATTGAAAGACAAAATCAAATTTTCTCCCCCTTTATGAAATACCAAATAAAACTATGCGTAGGCTTGAATAAGATACCAATTGAAAATTGAATCAATTGAAGCAAAGATGAAGCTCAAGCTTAGCATAAACAAAATTTGTGCTCTAAGATATAGGAATATAGTAGGCACAAATAAAACATATATGTATGAAAAAAAAATAGATACCAATAGACTTTGATACCATTGAAATGAAAGCATACATACATAAACACATATGAGTATACAAAAGAATCAAGATTGATACCAATTGAAAGAGTTCAATGATACCAATTGACATAACAATAAAAGCATGGTATAACTCATATCAAAATGAAGAATACGAACTAGTTAAAATGGAAATTTTTGTTAACTAGTACGAAATCCTTCAAGTAAGGAATAAACTAAAATTAATTTTCATAAAACACATGTAAATCACATAGCACTTAAAAACACTCAATATTCAATAAAGTCATACATCCTCATGAAAACATACTCATGAGAAATATTTTTAAAAAATGGTGAGTGTACAAGTAATGTGTGACATGGCATTATGAAATTTCCAATAAGCTCAAAATTGTAGGCTGTCTAAAAATCACCAAGACAAGCCACCAAAACGCAGAGATCCAAGATCCAGGCGCAAGGCTAAATGTGACAATCAAGACGCGAAAGTCCAAACCCGCGTCTCCGCATCAAGGCGCGTTGGCTCAACGCCCGCGTCTCAGCATCAAGGCGCGTTGGCTCAACGCCCGCGTCTCAGCATCAAGGCGCGTTGGCTCAACGCCCGCGTCTCAGCAACAAGGTGCCCGCACCTTGGTTGTAACCACCCCGATTATGGCGCCATCCACCGCCCATGTAGCGGGGAAGTTGGCCCTCATCGTGGAGCACTTTTAGGGGGCACGATCACCCCCTAAAAACCCTATAAATAGTCCCGTCACTATTGAAGAGGGGGCGGATTTTCGAAAAGAAAAAGGAGAGATCATCAACAGAGAGAGAGAGCTCGACTCTTCAAGCCAGCTTGCTGCGTACAAGTTGCTCTTCGCCTACCTTCTCTTTTAGAGTTTGGTGGACGGGGTTGAGTTACTCCTTCTACCTACCAAGGAGAAGATCCCTCGACGGTACTGACGGTCATCTGGTCAACGGAGAACAAGATTCACTCTCCACCGCCACACGAAGAACCCAGCACTAAACAAAGGGGGAATTTAAGATTCAATATTCTCCCTCCCTTGTAACGGAAGATTAGCCTGTTGTAATTTTTCATCTGATTCAAGGAAAAGTTGCTCCAGTCTGCTTTTACAGTTTTCCGCGTCCAACAAGAGATGGCGACTCCGCTGGGGATTACGTTTGTCACTGACGAACAAGCCGTGGCGCAGGATGATCTCCTCCGTAAGGGGAAGATGGTCGAATCACTCATCGTCGAGTTCGACCAGGCGAAGTATGAAGAGTTTCTCTCTTCTGGCTCCAAGAGCCAAAGACCCGCATCTGTCGCAGGGTCTCACCGGGGAATGGCCCCGAAGCCCGACCTGAAGCTCTCTTGGGCGCCGCTGCTGTTGCCCACTGTGCCCAGCAAAGTTCACGCGTCAACGCCTCTCAGAAGGCCCGCGCGATCTCAAGCACAGTTGCTGTTGCGACCAACTCCGGCGCACAGAAAAACCCGTGTCAACGTCTCTCAGGAGACCCGCGTGGTTAAACTCCCTGATGTTCAACATCAGGATGTGTTGGTTTCTCTCTACCTCCTCGACGCAACCGGAATGCTGAGCGTCGACAGAGGAGACGTGCGCGTCAACTGCAAGTTGAAAACGTTGGTTGTCCAACTGAAGCTGGACGCGACGTACAGTCTCGCGCTTGCCCGCGTCACGTCCAGTACGTGAAATCCGCGTTTGGCGGCCCAAGCGCGCAACTCCTCAAGTTGAGTCCTCTGAGGACCAACTTACCAAACACCAGAATGAAGCTTCTCGTCAAACGCAAGAAGCACGCGCCCAGAGATGAGGCGCCCTGCAGCCCACTCTCTCCACGCGCCTCTACCCGGACGCACCAAACAGCAACGCGAGACCCGCGTCTCATCTCAACAGAGACGCCGGACGCGCGTTCCACAGCCGAGATGCAGAAATCGCGTCTCTGAAGTCTGCGTCCAGACTGCACAGCGCATGGATGCCTCCCGTCTTCGACGTTGCGAGGCTAATCCTTTCAATCCCCCTCCTATGGATTTGAGGGATTACTTGACGAAGAAAAGAAGTGCCAATCAGGTCACTTCATCATGCTGCTGCCAACGGCTCATCTCCATGCTCTCAGAGTGCCGTTGCGAATCAGGCGTACACCAGCAGTCTTTGGTCAGACAGCTGACCCTGATTCCTCCGTCAGTTAAAAGAAGACGCTCCCACAGAAGGAGAACCTTCTCTGACGTTGAGTACCCCGAGCTCACTGCAAATATGACAAGCAGGAGCAAGGGAAAACAAATTGCAGTCGGCTCAGATGATTCCGAGTCTGACTCTGAACCGGAAGGGGTGTATCGACACACTCGCACCGGACGGGGGCCATTCCCCCAATTGACTATAATGCCTTAGCCCACGGCGTTAGAGTGAATGATTCCCACTCCGCCGTAGTGGAATCAGGGGCTTCGAACTCTTCCGTCGAGAAGGAGACCTCTGCCTACATGACAGGCACTCCTGAGGAGACGGCAAGACGTATAGAGCAGGTCCAGAAAGCGCAAATGGACATGATTATTTCTCAGCAGGCGTCGATTGACTCCCTCAAGCAGGCGATTGCACAACTGCTAGAAGACAGGAGGAAATCTCCTCCTAGGAGGTCAAAGGGCAAAGGGAGAAAGGGAGGAAGCTCATCTTCCGAACCTTCTGAAGAGAGGCAGCAATCTACCTCCAGTTCGTCCAAACCCTCGTCGCAAGTAAAAGGCGACCAAGACCCAGAGAAGACTCATGCTAAAAGGATGAGTCAATTGGAGGAACGCCTCAATGCCCTTGCCAGTCGCAAAGACCTCCAAGAAGTTGGAGTGGTACGGCCCTATCCAGCTGAGTGGGATCTAGTCCCGTACCCTCCTAAGTTCAAGGCTCCAACCCTCCAAGCCTTCGATGGGAAGGGGTCCCCTAATCAGCACATCTACTACTTCAAATCCCAAACAGGGAATGTAGTAGATAATGACGCCATCCTGGAGCGACTGTTCATCGGCACCCTGAAAGGGTTGGCCTTTGAGTGGTTCATGAAACTCCCGGAAGGTTCTATCAAGAACTGGGGCGACTTGGAGAAGTTGTTCTTAACACGCTTCTTCGAAGATGACTCCGAGGTCACAATGCCCACCCTGTTAGCTACGAGACAGCGAAAGGGAGAGTCCGTCAAATCTTTCGTGGAAAGATTTCAGAACGTGGCACTCCGGTGTCCAAGCGGTATGACCTAGGCCACCCTGGTGGAAACATGCCGCCACAACCTCCAAACCTCACTCCTTGCTCAAATAGGAGTTGCTGAAAGCCGCACCTGGAAACAATTAGTCCAACAAGGTGAACAGGCTGAAGAGATTGTTGCCCGCGTCAGGGCAGAAGAAGGCAAGCCTAGGCCGGAAAGGTCAACTAGGCGAGCGCCAGACACCTCCCTCCAGACGAAGCGGAAGGATAATTTGGCAACGGAGACCAAATCTCCCACCAAACCTCAACCAGCCAAGGCGAGTGGCTCTTCAAGCCAACCCCGCGCCAACAAGCAGTATTCCTTCAAGGAGGAACATGTCGATTCGCTCTTCAAGCTACTCAACAAGAGCAACCGACTGAAGCTCCCTGAAATTAGGCGCCCGGAGGAAGTCGGCAAGACCGACAACCCCAACTACTGCATGTATCACAGGATGTTGGGACATCCTACCAAAAGCTGCTACATCTTCAAGGATGTCCTTCAAGCTCTGATTGACGCGGAAGTGTTAAAACTCCGACCAGAGCAGAAGAAGGTGACGGCCAATGTGACGTCAGCTCTCCAGTTCGGAAGACAACCCCCAACGCCTGCGGGGGTGATCCCTATTCCAAGAGGAGAACTGAGAATAGTCAACACAGACCCTCACCAGCAGCAGGAGAAGGGCTTGGTACCCGTCCCTACGCCTCAAGGGGAAATTATGTGGGTCCACCCTAACTTAGTAGACAGTCAGCAGTGGACTACTGTAACCAACAGGAAGTCCAAAGGCAAGGCAAAAGCTTCGTCCTGCCATGTGGTATGTGCTTCCTCCCGAGAAGCAGAGGATGATGTTCCCTCACTGACTGATTCAGAAGAGGAAACAATAGTCTTGGCCGCAGAGCCCAACCAGCCAACAACGGGAACCCGTTCAGGACAGGCATACCTGAAACAGTACGGCGAGACGGCGGTAGCCCCTCCACAACCAACTGCAGAGCCAACTAGGCCCTCCACGAAGCCACCAGTGAAGAAACAAAAAGAGACTCGATTCTCTCGAGCTCTTCAAAAGGGTATAGCGGAGGGATCCACAACGCCTTACCGCTTTGATGTCCTGGCTCAATTGGCCAACATCCCGGCGCGGATCACCCTGTATGAGCTTCTAAGACTATCAAAGTCGACCAGGGAGGCTCTACAAGAAGCGCTGGCAAACGCTGAGGTCTTTATGACCCAGGTGCCGAAGAAGGAAGAGGTAGAGAATTGTCTCCACACCTCCAGAATGCTCCCTGCATTACCTTCACGGCAGATGATATGCAGGTCAAAGGGAAGCATGATCGACCCCTGTACTTCACAGGTTATATCGGATCATCTGAGGTGAACCGCATTCAGGTAGATCCAGGGTCCGCATTGAGCATCATGCCTCGCCGAGTCATGCAACACCTCGGCATCCCTACCCACTGTCTGAGCCCTACACAGACAACCATCTACGGGTTCAATGCCAACGGTACCCATCCGATGGGGAAGATCAAGCTCAAGTGCCAGATTGGGAGCCTCAAGTCGGAGGTGACATGCTACGTCATCGATGCCGACACTTCCTACAATCTGCTGCTGGGACGACCATGGATTCACCGCAACTCCATCGTTCCCTCCACTCTTCACCAAGTCATGAAATATATTGACGCGAGTGGGAAGGTGCAAACGTTGATTGCCGAAAGGTATCCGTTTAAAGGGGTCGAAAATTATTTCACGGACTCCCTCCTATATCAAGATCCGGTGGATGAAACCCCGCAACTGGAAGTGCCAAACTCTGGTAATGAGGCTGACTCTGAGCCCGAGCAAGAGGAGTGCCTGTGGAAGTTGGAACCACTTGTAAAAAGCACTAATAAGCTCGATGTTGATAATACCACCGACGATGCAGGCGGTTGGTATATTAATGAGAATTTAGACTTTGAGTATTTTTCTGCGTGTGCATCCGATTCAATACCGTCGGATACTAGTACCGACGTAGACGATGACATCTGGTCGGCAATAGATGCTTTGACATCATTGCATGTACCAGTAAAATCATCTTTCGGGACATACCGGGATAATGGTAATGCGCAGGAATCTATATTCATGGTTCCGACAAGACGAAAAGGCCAAAAACCAATCCTTTTTGGGCGAATCTTGTCTGAACCGACGCCCCGCGAAGACTCGGAAAGTGAGGAGGAATCCCCTCAGCTCAGTCATTATGAACCAAAAGCGCTCAAAATGATGAAGTGCATGGGGTATGATCTAACCAACAGACCCGGGTTGAACTTTGGCAAAGGAAGGAGAACGCTACTTCGACCCTTTGTGCCGAAAGGGAAGGCACCCGATTATTATCATCGGACGCGCAGGGGGTTGAGCTATGTATCAACTCCAATCCCATCAGCCTCCGGTTCTCAAGAATCGTCGAACAACGATTACTCTTCAGACACATCATCTTGGGAGTCAGATGTCAGTGTCGGCAACATCTTCAAGGAACTTTCAGTGAACATGGTTTCGACAAGCCACCTGAAAGATGGAAATGAAGAAATGATCCAATCTGATACAGATCCATGGATCAAACATTTAAATGCTCTTTGGGATACCCGCTTTGAACAGCGTGAGCCACCCACAGAAGACAAGGTTGTTCAGATCAACCTAGGAGATGAGGCCAACCCCAAGCCCATCTTCATAAGTGACGGCCTGTCACCATCGGAGAAGAAGGATCTAATATCTCTTGTACAAGATTATATAGACGTCTTCGCCTGGAATTATGAGGACATGCCAGGACTTGATCCTCAAGTGGCCATGCACCGCCTCAACATCAATCCGGACGTAAAACCTGTCAAACAACAGCAGCGACGGTTTCGTCCAGAAATAATGGAGGCAATTCAATCAGAAGTCAGAAAACTTATTGATTTTGGCTTCATCAGGGAAGAACAGCATCCCGACTGGGTAGCCAACATCGTCCCCGTCTCCAAGAAGAACGGGAAGATCCGGATCTGCATCGACTTCCGCGACCTAAACGAGGCCTGCCCCAAGGACGAATTCCCATTGCCGATCACAGATGTCATGATTGACAATACTTGTGGATTCGAACGAATGTCCTTCATGGACGGATTCTCAGGATACAATCAAATCAAAATGTATCCTGATGACGAAAAGCATACCTCCTTCAGAACACCTCTAGGAGTGTATTGCTACACCGTCATGCCCTTCGGACTGAAGAATGCAGGGGCAACATATCAAAGGGCCATGAATGCCATTTTCCATCAGCAAATACGCAAAACGGTGGAATGTTATGTTGATGACATCGCGGTAAAAAGCCGCACTAAAGGTGATCACGTAGCGGACCTGAAGGTAGTCTTCGACATCATGCGGGCTCATCAATTGAAGATGAATCCCACGAAGTCCTTCCTGGGGTGGCCAGTGGCAAATTCTTAGGATTTGTTGTAACCTCCACCGGAATCCACTTGGACCCGGAAAAGATCCGCGCTATCCAGGAGATGCAACCCCCGAAAAGCCTCAAGGAGCTCAGGGGATTACAAGGACGATTGGCGTACATCCGCAGGTTCATCTCAAACCTTTCCGAAAGATGCCAACCCTTCGCTAAGCTGATGAAGAAGGGTGTCTCATTCATTTGGGATGACGCTTGCCAACAAGCGTTCGAGGAAATCAAGCAATACCTCACCCAACCACCAGTCCTTGTAGCTCCAGTATCCGGAAAGCCGTTTCTGGTGTATGTCCGAGCAATGGATCATTCTTTAGGAGCTCTACTAGCTCAGAATGATGAAGAAGGACGTGAGCAAGCAATCTACTATCTAAGTAGAACAATGATCGGAGCCGAACATCGGTATAACCCAATCGAGAAGGAATGTTTGGCGCTGGTGTTCGCTATCCAGAAAATGCGACACTATCTGGTAGGCCAAACTATAAATGTCATATCAAAAGTCAACCCTCTGAGGTTACTTATGACTAAACCTTCATCGGTAAATGGCCGACTGGCAAAATGGGCCATATTGCTATCACAATATGAGATGCATTTTCTGCCACAAAAGGCTATTAAGGGACAAGCGGTGGCGGACTTCTTAGCTGAACACCCAGATCCGAGGGCAGTCAAACTCTACGAGGATCTCCCAGATGAAGTTGCCGAAGTCTACCAGACTCAGACATCGTTCGAAAGTCAAGTATGGCAACTTTTCTTCGACGGTGCATCAAGAACAAGCCCGAAGGGACACATAGTAGCAGGGGTAGGAGTGATACTCGTCTCCCCACAAAATTATGTGATTCCCCGAGCTGTCTCACTGACCGAGCCTTGTTCCAATAATGTGGCGGAATACAACGCTCTTTTGATTGGGATGCAATTCGCCGATGAGATTGGCGTTAAAAATCTCGAGGCATACGGTGATTCTAAACTCATCGTCAGCCAAGTTCGCGGGGAGTACGAAGTCAGACATGAAGACTTGGTACCCTATTACAATGCAACTATCCGCATGGCCGAGGGATTTACAAGCTTCTACATCGACCATGTACCACGCAGGCAAAATGCGCACGCCGATGCACTCGCATCCCTGGCTGCCTCCCTAGCTCTTCCAACTGGAGCAATGGAGAAGATATTCGTCTACAGCCACGACCTGTATTGCCCGAGAAATGCTCTCGAGGATTATCAGGAGTCAACGGGAGGTCGTCACCGCGAAGAAACACTTGAAGCATCAACCGGTCCAGAGCCTAGAGACTGGCGATTCCCCTATATCGACTACGTCTTGTACGACATCCTGCCTGAGGACGCTAGAGAGGCGGCTGCCATTCGAAGGAAAGCCCCCAAATTCTATTATAATGCGATTACGCGAACATTGTATCATCGATCGCATGACGGGATCTTACTCCGGTGCCTCTCACCAAACGAAGCGCAAGAAGTATTGAAAGAGGCCCACGACGGTATGTGTGGAGCCCATCAACCTGGCCCAAAACTGGCACATCGACTCCAAAGATTGGGTTACTACTGGCCTAAGATAATTGCCGAGGCCGTCACTTATGCCAAGAAATGTCACGCCTGCCAAGTGCATGGTGACTTTATCCATCAAGCGCCAGGCTATCTCCACTCTACGGCCTCTACCTGGCCATTTGAAATGTGGGGCATGGACGTGGTTGGACCTATCAGCCCGCCATCATCAAAAGGACATCGGTTCATTCTGGCAATAACCGATTACTTCTCTAAATGGGCCGAAGCCATTTCTTTGAAGGAGGTCAAGTCGTCGAACGTGATCAAGTTCGTGAAACATCACGTTATTTACCGTTTCGGCGAATTGTCCATGACAATGGACCCCAGTTCATCAGCCAGGCTTTCCAGAGATTTTGCGCTAAGTTCAGAATCCAGAGTGTGTCCTCAACGGCATACTATCCTGCCGCCAATGGCCTCGCAGAAGCTTTCAACAAGACTATTGGCAAGCTTCTCAAAAAGTTCGTCTCGAAAAGTCAACGAGACTGGGACGACAAGTTGGGTGAATGCTTATGGGCTTATCGCACAACTGTGCGAACCCCGATTAAGGCCACGCCGTTTTCCTTGGTATACGGATGTGAAGCCGTGCTTCCCCTGGAGATCCAAATTCCATCTCTACGCGTCGCCTTGACAGCGGAGATGACGACAGAGGAGAAGCATCGACAGCGACTCCAGGAACTGGAGGCCTTAGACGACAAGCGTCTGCAAGCCCAACAGCAAATCGAGCTCTACCAGGCTCGAATCACCAGAGCCTTCAACAAGAAAGTTAAAGTGCGAACTTTCAAGAAAGGCGACCTAGTCTTAGCCGTCAGAAGACTCATGGTAATGACGCACAAGACAAAAGGAAAATTCCAACCCAAATGGGAAGGACCATTTGTAGTAGAGTCAGTCTACTCAAATGGATCATATCGCCTCATAACCTCGAATGGCGATACACTCATGATGCTATTAACGGCAGGTTCCTGAAGAAGTACTATCCCTAGATGGTATCCTTCCGCCGATCAAGTTAAAAGTACACCTCTGATCAAAACATCCGACGCCTCCGACGGCTAAGGATAGAGGAAAATGTTGGCTTTTAAGCCCAACATAAGTCTTCGACAACTCATCATGCTGAGGGGAATAGCATGGCCAGCCCAACTCAAATGGTAGTTGGTAAAGGCATATCAAACCCATTGACAGCTGAGGATTTGCTAAAAATCCTAAGGGACATGTTCCCATTTGATCCGACGCCTCCGACGGCTAAGGATAGAGGAAAATGTTGGCTTTTAAGCCCAACATAAGTCTTCGACAACTCATCATGCTGAGGGGAATAGCATGGCTAGCCCAACTCAAACGGTAGTTGGTAAAGGCACCTCAAATCCGTTGATAGCTGAGGGTTTGCTAAAAATCCCAAGTGGACTTGGCTCCACTCTTTCCTCCAAAATCCCCTACCAATTCTCATCCGCAGAATGGTAGGTCTACAAAATACAACCATTACTAAGTTAACACTACACCTCTGGTAATGGAAACTTTTTAATATTCCTTGTCGAGTACAAATTTTGCTTGTCAACTCTACACGGAGTACCAAATTTTCAAATTTGCCAAGTTAACACTACACCTCTGGCACTTCAAATTTTCACTTGTCAATTCTCACCAATAGAATGACAGGTCCTCAAAATTGCTCTTATCTTGAGTCAATCTTTGTCAAGTTAACATCACACCTCTGACAAATTACTGTTAAAGTTCAACACCACACCTCTAAACAGTAATCAAGTTTCTGCTAGGTTTAATTACACCTCTGACAGTCACTCTTCTTCAGACTTCCATATCGAAGCTGAAATGGATGATGCTAAGTTAACACCACACCTCTAGTATCCAAGTCATTGCTAAGTTCAACAATACACCTATAGCCATGACTTTCCCTCGGACTTCCTTATCCAAGCCGAGATGACCAATGCTAAGTTCAACATTACACCTCTAGCATTCCCTCATTGTCAAGTTAAACATTACACCTATGACAGTGACACTTCTGAGTTAAGTTAATATCACACCTCTGACTCACATCCTTGTCAAGTTAACATTACACTTCTGACAAGACCACTTTCAACCCGTTAAGTTAATATCACACCTCTGACGGTAACAAACTTTCCTAGATTCCCCACGAGTCTAGTCCCACTTGTTATTCTCTTTAGCAGAATAACAAGTCTACCTAAAAACATTGTTAGGTTAATACTACACCATCAATAGTATTTCCCTCAAATCCTCAGTTGAGCTCAATCAAGTTAATCTCAAACACTTGATAAAAGTTCACCCTCCCTGGGGGTACCAATTCTACTTGTCGCTTTCTCTTATAAAGTGGCAGGTCCACCAAAAAAATTATTCATCCCTGTCAAGTTAACATTACACCTCTGACAATATTGTGAAAGTTCTTGAATCTTGACTTATTAAGATTATCATCATAAATTTAACAAAGTCAAAGATTCTTTGCTTCTACCAGTCTAAGACAAAAAGTTCAAGACAAGGAAAGAGGCAAAAAGAAAAGTGTCACTTTTATTTATTTCCAAACATATGAAAGTGATACAAAACGCTCTCTTATACAATAAGATTGAGTGTTACAATTAAGGAGTACAAAGAAGTCCCTCTCTCTCTCTTAGAGGTTGCACTCACTCCTTATAAGCCGCGTCAGATTCCAGGTGCGCGATGTTTTGTGGCTACAATAGAAGCTGGTTACACCACGATGCATGATGTAAACATCGAAAGTGCCCTAGCTGACTAAGCTAAGAGCAATGGTGTTCTTGAGGTCCGGTGGCAGCAGAAAGTCCTGCAACCCTTCGTTCATGAACATCTCTTCCCCCAGCAGACCATCCAACGGACATAGACTGTCCTTGATGTGACTTCTGGAGTGGGAGAGGAAGAGGATCTTGTCCGCCACCACAAACCGCCGGAGCCCTCATCGCCGTCATGCATAGCCTGATCATCTCTTGCCAGCAGGCATGAATGGTGAAGCAGATCAGAAGAGACCTTGGCGAGGGTTGGGTCCTCGTCAGAGATGTAATATACTCTCTTATAGGTGACGAGGACCATAATATACTCTCTTATAGGTGAACATCGAACAAGTTCGCCGGCCAAAGCATCCTTCCAGGGGCCAGCAAACCAGCAAGTCTACCTGCAAGGAATGAAACAAAGGAATCAGAACAATCTGCAACTTAGTATGTTTCAACAGAGAAAAACTAAGTCGCAAATGCAGACTGCAAACGCGGGAATGATCCACGCAGTCAGCCAAGCAGACGCGGGAATGATCCACGCAGTCAGCCAAGCAGACGCGGAATGACCCACGCGGTGAGCCAACTGCTGCGTCAGCAGAGACAAACGCGAATCAAAACGCGGTCTCATTCTACGCCCAAGTCGAAAGCACAGACGCCAAAAAAGGCACAGACGCCGAAAGTTGCCATCTCCTTGTTGAGTGAACAAGAGTTGTAAGGCTCGGGTCTGAAACCTTTTTAGAATTCGTCTAAGGCAGTAGCCATAAAACGCGCCAAGACAGTAGCTTTGAAACGCAAACTTTGTGAACGAAGCCAGCGCCAAGTGCCAAAGACCCCTGCACTCGCGTCCAGAGAAGTATAAATCTGTGGCGCAAATTCCAGAAGGAATGCACCAGCACAGACTTCGTGAGGGGGTCCAGATAATGGTGATGCCAAGGTGCAGGCCGTGGTAGATTAAAATATCATGGCTAATCGGGACGGCGTACCAACAGAGGCCTCTACCAAGAGTCGGGCTCTCTGCATCCAAACGCGGGCGTGCAAGATGATCAGGGAAGAGACCAAACAGGAGCATACAAGCCCTGGGTCATCTTCATCCACAGAACCATCCTCATCCATGGAGACAATACTCTGAAGAAGATGAAGGTTCTCAGAGCCCTCGCTCTCAAAAAGAAAACAGTCCAAAGATTGGATTGAAGGGAGAGGGTGCGCCCTATTTATAGGCAGCCCCCGATGACTGCAATAATGATCTCTTAATCTGAACCGCCGGCCTTAATGACCGCACGATTGTCAAGGTCCACTAAGGGACTGACGCGTGTAACGCCGTTTCGAAAACCGTCGCAGGCGCTAATCTCCAACCACCCGTATCGGTTTCTCATTAAAGGGAATTGACGCTCAAGACCAATAAGAAGCCGACGCGTGGATAACCCCTTCGGGAAACAGCATTCCCGATCATCAATAAAGATTTGAAGATCACATCAAGGCTGTATGTAACGCCTGGGAGGTTACACCAAGACGCAGATTGAGGAAACGTATCCAAAATTCGCGTCCCCTCCCCAGATTGGATGACGATCACCCGCGTCCTAGAGGAATGTCCGCGTGATGCAAAGTCGCGTCCCCTCAGCAAACGGGGTCCTTTTTAAAGGAGAACACTTAGTCCATTTTGGGATTGATGGAAAATGCACAAGGCTACGTCCCTCGCGTCTGCTTGATCCGCGTCTTTCCTAGCGAAGCAGATTCGCGTCTCTCCCTACAGACGGATGCCGCGTCGTCTGAACCATGGCCGCATCTCCCTATGGATCGACGCTGCGTTTCGCCCAAAGAACTTGGTTCTGCCCAAGTTCTTCTGAACTGATACCCGCGTCTCCCCGTGAACAGAGGCCGCGAGTCGATGCTGCGTTTCATCGAAAGAACTTACCTAAGTTCAGTATTCACAGCTAGTGATCAAGAAGTTGGATTCATCCACAGCTAAGCAAAGAAGATGGAACAAAAAAAAATGCTAAGTGTTCATAATCTGAACGCAGAAGAGACACTGGACGCAGGAATTATCAAATCCGCGTCCAGACCTGCGCATCCACGCAGAAGAGACACTGGACGCAGGAATTATCAAATCCGCGTCCAGACCTGCGCATCCACGCAGAAGAGGCATTGGACGCAGGAATTATCAAATCCGCGTCCAAACCTGCAGGATCGGCGTCTCCACAACATTCTCCTTGATGTCACTTCTGGGGTGCGAAAAGAAGGGAGTTATCCACCTTAACCCTTCCATCACCATAATCGCCAGAAGTTAAGGAGGGTAACTCCCTTCCTTTCACATCCCCAGATGTCAAAATGCTTGGACTCGGGTGCCAGATTCATCAAAATCAACAGCTGATGAAACAGAACGCAAGGATCAAATCCGCGTTCTGTAAACTAAGTCCGCGTCTGAACCCTTCACAATTAGAAAATATTCTAAGTGAAGAATCTGAAGCGCAGGACCCAATGGCGCGAGGGTCCAAACCCGCGTCATGGTTATCAACCCAAAGACTGCGTCTGAGAATCAAACACGATTTAAATTCGTGTGTTAAGGGTTCTTAAAGGTTCTTTGAACTTCCTTTAATGGCGAAACTTCCGCCTAAAAGGCATTTACCTTGGAGACCTTGGAGAACAACATCCTGCGCAGAGGAGGAGCTGCCCCTCCGGGCCTCGGCGACGGTCGCCTTGAAGAAGAAGCAATCGGCTTGGTCTTGGGAGCCATGGCCAATTCGATCCGAGATTCAAACAGATGAACTGAAGAGGAAGTTCTCTTTCTTAATCTTATCAGCGAGTGCGTTCGGAGAAGAAGAGGAATCTTCCCAACTGTGGCCTTTATAGGCACAAGGATTCGCGAAGATACGCGGCGTATGGCCCGATGAATTCTGCGGCGAATCTCCGTTCGACGCGTGGAACAAAATCACTTTAACGCACAGAGAAGATCATGCGCCACGACTCGGCAGTGAATCGTCGCTCGACACATGGCACGGATCATTTAATGCGCCAGGAAATCCGCGCGCCAAAAGGCGAAATCCCGTCGGTTCCCCAGGCCAACTGGCAGAGCAATCATGACGTGGCACGGACTCGCACCCGACGGCCATGTCTCTTCGATGGATATGCCCCGTCAGTATCGCCATAAATGCGCCCAGACAATCGCGTCTATATTCAAAAGATGCGTCTCTCCGAAGTTCGCGTCTTCAGCTGAACATCGCGTCTGCCTTATGAAGATCAGTCGCGTCTCCATTGCCAAAGGACGCACTTTACAGAAATCGCGTCTTTACAGCAGTACCATCTCCGCTTTTGAAAAAGAACCTGCGTTCGGCCTCCTGCTTCTACAAAATCAGTTCAACAGTACACTGACGCAAGCAGACGACCAACCACTCCTGGCTTAAAGCGCGCCAGTGACAGACGAAAAGCAATCGGGGAGGTTTAGACTGTACATCTAGACACTCAACATGATCAACTCTGGGGGCTTCAAAGAGTTCAACAGTACACTCACGAAGACCAACTCCAGATAAGATTAAACCCGGAGCATCAACAGTCTAGTCATGAAGGCGAACTCAGCTAGAGTCCAAAATATTTCGAAATCCGTCCCAGTTAACTGCGGAATATCGAAAACTTTGGAGGGGGTTCTGTAGGCTGTCTAAAAATCACCAAGACAAGCCACCAAAACGCAGAGATCCAAGATCCAGGCGCAAGGCTAAATGTGACAATCAAGACGCGAAAGTCCAAACCCGCGTCTCCGCATCAAGGCGCGTTGGCTCAACGCCCGCGTCTCAGCATCAAGGCGCGTTGACTCAACGCCCGCGTCTCAGCATCAAGGCGCGTTGGCTCAACGCCCGCGTCTCAGCATCAAGGCGCGTTGGCTCAACGCCCGCGTCTCAGCAACAAGGTGCCCGCACCTTGGTTGTAACCACCCCGATTATGGCGCCATCCACCGCCCATGTAGCGGGAAAGTTGGCCCTCATCGTGGAGCACTTTTAGGGGGCACGATCACCCCCTAAAAACCCTATAAATAGTCCCGTCACTATTGAAGAGGGGGCGGATTTTCGAAAAGAAAAAGGAGAGATCATCAACAGAGAGAGAGAGAGCTCGACTCTTCAAGCCAGCTTGCTGCGTACAAGTTGCTCTTCGCCTACCTTCTCTTTTAGAGTTTTGGTGGACGGGGCTGAGTTACTCCTTCTACCTACCAAGGAGAAGATCCCTCGACGGTACTGACGGTCATCTGGTCAACGGAGAACAAGATTCACTCTCCACCGCCACACGAAGAACCCAGCACTAAACAAAGGGGGAATTCAAGATTCAATATTCTCTCTCCCTTGTAACCGGAAGATTAGCCTGTTGTAATTTTTCATCTGATTCAAGGAAAAGTTGCTCCAGTCCGCTTTTACAGTTTCCCGCGTCCAACAAAAATTCCTTGAAACAATGAAAATCATCAAGATTATTTAATCTTCAAGGTATATGTATGTCTTATATAAACTAAAGCATACATACATATCCAAAACACAACGAGTCCACAAAATATATGCATTAAGGCACGTGGCTCAAAAAGGATGTATATGTATAATAATAATTTGGATAAAATAGACATATACATGAAGTTAAAAAATAAACACGAAATCAAGAAAAACTAAATTTTCACAAAACCAATTTCATTTCAAGGTATATGTATGAATGTCAACACAATAAGTATACATACATATCCCTAAACACAATTGAGTCCATATATATAGATTTGCATGAAAGGCAAATGACTCAAAGGGTATACATGTATATCTAATAGTTTAGACAAGATAGACATATACATGAAATGAAAAACTCATACACATAAAACAAATCCAAAAATAGGAATACAAGTTTAATGCATGAATCATCAAAACTAGACTATACTAGCACATCTAATGGGTTCAAATAAGCATTAAGCAAAACATATATAAAGATTTATTTGTGGCCCACTATATGTACAAGTATAAATCCTAGTCTTAATGAAAACTAACATCTAAACAAGTAATCTTAACATGAAGCATCAAAATACGATAAAAATCAACATGATAAACATAAACATGATTATTATGAATATCCACATGTTATTAGAACTATGATATACGCAATAGCAACCAAATAGTGAGAAACACAAAAGAATTTATCCATATTAAACATGAGTGTCTCAAAATAACTAAACATGTATATCACAAATCTAATAAGCATGACATTTTCATAGTAATAAAAAATATCAAAACATGCTATAAATAATGATATGAAAAGCATGTAAACAATAAATAAAGAGTTAGAGATTCGATACCAAAACCAAAGAGGGCACTGCTCTAGTTCTCCAAACCAAGGTGGTCCTCCCACCAAACTTCCTTGAAAGTGATGCATCCAAAAGGATTCTCTTTAAGCACGGAACTCATCCACTCCAAGGTACGGCTACTCTCACGTCATGTGAGAGCCCACACCTACATCAAACATACGAGGGGTGGTCTTTGGTACCCATACTCTTTTGGGTCCATGGGGGTTAGTACTTCTCTAACCCAAACAAATTTATTTGCTAAATAACAATCATGTATACGATCAAAGCAAAATTTAGCAAGGTGGCCCTTACGTCCACAATGTGTACAAGTGTACACATGAGCATATAAAGTGTGATGGGTGTGTCCGTGAGGAGCATGTGTATGCCGTGGAGGGTGTATATGCAAAGATGGAACTTGTTTCTTTCGAAACAAAGATTCCAAGCGTGAATGGCTCTTGGCACATTGGCTCAAAGTGGAGCCCAAACAAACACACTCTTTTTAAGCATGGATATATCATTGTTAATCAAAGAAGAAGTGTGGCATGCAATGGGTGTGCTAGATGGAACTACCCTAGCATGGCAAACATGAGAATCAATCTTATTTTGCAAAAATTCATTTTTCTTTAAACAAACATTTAAATCATTTGAAATAGAAATTATTTTATTTTTCAAAGAAACATTCTCTTTTAAAACAAAATCAATTTTTGAAGACAAGTTTTCATTTTTCTTTAAAACATCATTACAATCATCTTTATTTTTCAAAATTTTATTTTCTTTTTGTGCAAGATCAAGTTGAGATTTTAATGAATCCCTTTCATTTGAAATCTCCTCCTTTTCTTGCAAAACAATGTTAAGTTTAGAAAGCAAATCTTTATTTTCATTGTTAAGGCCTAGACTTTTCTTTTTCAAAACATTATATTTTTTCTATAAGTTTTTCACAAATAATAGATAGTTCTTCATTTAAAGCATAGGCATCAATATGATCATCACATGAAGAACTAGAATCTAAACTATCTAGTTGAGTTTCCGAATGTACCTCAAGGAAGTCATTCCCTTGGACCATGAAGCATTGAGAATCGGATTCTCCACTAGATTCCTCCGGTTGATTTGGCAATTGAAGCTTGGAGGTGGTGGTGGTGGTTGTCAACATATTCCACACTGCAAATGCGGAATCAAAGTTAGAAGCAAGCAAAAGATATTCTTTATTTATGTGCTTCTAATGGCCTCAAGGGCTTGTGCATTAGCCCCTATATGAATGCGATTTCCAAGATAGCATTTCTTGGTAGCCGCAAGGAAAACATGCAAGCCTAGGGTTTGGAGGTAAATGGACATCCTAGTCTTCCAAACAAGAATGTTGGAAGCATCATACATAGGTGGGGTCATGAAGTCCATGGTATAAACTATATGAGTGTGCAAACAAGCAAATGCAAATGTAGATTAGCAAACAAGGTCTCACTCCTAGGTTGTTAAACCTAAGTATCAGGAGCGTAGGCTCTGATACCAATTGAAAAACCACCTAGAGGGGGGGTAAATAGGTGATTTTGCTAATCTAGAAACTAAGTGCGCTAAATGCGGAAGCTAATGCAAATTTTACAACACAATTAATACAACACACAAGTATAGCCGAATTCCCCGTGAAGGGCTCTGGACTAACTCCTCTTGATCCCCTAGATATGGGTTGAGGTGCTATATGAAGCTCTTGTGGTTAAGTACAAGTGAGGCACACACACAACATATATAGATATGGCAATATGAAATAATGCTCAACACAAGCAAGTATGATATGATGATATGAATGATGCTTTGCACAATAAAAAGAGAGAGAGGGTTAGAGAGACAATGGATCAAACGCTAACAACAAGATATGTTTCGAGGTTCGAGCCCCTAGCTCTACATCCCCGCCTACACCACCATGTAGGATTTCCAATCCACTATCTCCCACCAAGGGAACCTCCACCGAGAGGATTTGTTACAACAATAGGAGTACCGAACTCCTCTCTCAATACAAACACCACCTCACACAAGAGGGGTAGGCCCTTAGCCAGACAACAACCAATCCACCTCACACTTGAGGGATACAAACCAACAACCAACTCCACCTCACCAAGAGTGAGTAAACACCAATCTCCACCTCTACCAAAGAGGGAGCAAACCAATCACCCAATTACACAACCTCAATCTCTACCAAAGAGGGAGCAACCAAGAAATCAAGGGTTTACAACAAGTGGTATGTCTCAAACACAAACCTCTTTCCTTTTCCACAAAACAAAGATCCTAAATAGATTAGGATAGAAGATAGCTCAAGTGTGGAAACTAAGTGTTTTGATCAAAGAAAAAACTCTGGGGAAAAACTCCAAAAATGATTTAGAAATTCTAGCTCAAGAACAATTCCCAAAACCTAATTTCTTTGAAATAAACAAAACACTTAAAACAAAATAAATGAAGCTTCTTGGCACTTTAAACTCTTTTTAAAACTTGTTTTAAAACCAGAGAATGGGAGAAAATCAGCTCTAAAAATCTTAGCCAAAAACCCAAAGGAATGGGGTTTATATAGGCCAAAACAGAAACTAGCCGTTAGGCTGATCTGGCAGCCTGACAGGCTAGCGGTCGGCCGGCCGGCCGACCGCCAACGGTCAGAAATGTGACCGTTGGGGCAACCCGGTCGACCGCCCGGTCGACCCCCAGATACAGAGAGCAGAGCTCTCTGGTCCGGTCGGCCGCCTGGCCGACCGTCCCTGTGTCTGCCAAACGTGCACAGGCTTGTGCACGTCGGTCGACCGCAAGGGTCGACCGGCCCTTGGTACGGTCGACCCGTGCGGTCGGCCGTCCTGGCCTGTCAGCCACTGTTCTGGGACAGAAACACATGTTAAAAATATTTCTAAAAATCTTTTAAGTCTTTGTAAAAAATACCCAAAAATAGTTTTATCATTTTGCATTGATATATAAACATGTGATAAAAAGTTTAGCTCAAATATCAAGCATATGAAACTATTTTTGTGTCTAATCATTTTTACCAAAAACCAAAACTTGTATTTTTATCAAACTTGGATTTTTCAATACATGAATAGGAAAGTCAAAATAAGTTTGTTTTAAAAGTTAAGCATGCATGTATAGAATGAAACAACTATACATATATCAATTAAACTTGTTTTGATCAAAATTCATGAAACAAATATCGGTTAAACTAAAAACTGAAAAATCATAAAACATGTGTGTATTGTGCACTTGAGCATATCAACTATACTAAGCTTTACAATTGGATCTAAAAAACACACTAACTAAACTGTGGATACCTAAGTCTTCTTGACGATCTCCATCTTCAAGTAGACCCGATCCAAAACTCCATCCATGGGCTAGGCAATGTGTGATCTTGAAGCTTGAGCCCTGGAATCACTTGTGAAGCTTCCAAACACCTCTTGTTGAAGCTATCACCAAACTAACATCTTGGTTAATGATCTGAAACTTAAACAACACAAAATTATAGTAAACATAACTACATGAGTTAATCATCATCAAAACTAGAGTGGAAGGCCTCTGGGCCAACAAAATCTGTTTATAATGACACGCCAGTCGCAGCATGCGACATGAATCTCTCTGCGCTGTGCGACCCTGCTTGCAGTTCATGACTGAAGCTGTCAAAATGAACACTTTATTCCTTCTAGGTAGACACAACATGAACCTACTTCTTCTGCCATTAAAAAGGAAAAGTAAGAATTTTAAACATAAATCATTAGAAAAGAACTGTATAACAGGTTTAATTTAATACCAGTAATGGACAACTAGTCCTGTAATGGCCAGCTCTTGACAGTTTTCACATCTTCGATGCTTCACTTCCTTCTGATATAGAGAATCTTCAAAATCAGACTTAAGCCTGGATGCAGCTCTAGGCCTCCCTTGGTTGGTACAGGACCAATTGGATCGCGTATATTCAATTTTCACCATCTCGCAGAACAACGACGGATCCACTGGAACCAATAGTAGTTTTAGACTGTGATGACTGATAATTTACTGACATGGCTTTGTATTCACTAGTGGTTTCTTCAGCAAATCTTTTCAAAACTGCGTCCAACTTTGAAAGATTGATATCAGAATCGGCGATCATCTCAAGAATTGCATTAAATTTGAAACGAAGTGTCCACAATCTAGCCGTCCGTGGAGTGCCTTGACTGGGAAAAGGCCTAATGCCATTTTCATTGCAACATTTTTGTAATGAGCATCCAACCTCCATCTCTGAGTATATATGATTCTGGTATAGTGTAACGTGATTGCGCCAGAAAATACACAGAATATGTCTACAAAGGATACCCTCTGTTTCGAATAATGAGCAACTACAAGACACATGAAGTTCATCAGGCTTCTCATAACTGACCTTTTCCCAGCTGTCTTTTGATTCTGAAAAATCACCAACCAGATATTTTGATCCAGGTCCATCGTGTTCCAACTCTTCTGAAAACAGTGTCGTTACAACTGCCCATTCCTTTTGGAACAACTGAAAAATCTTCGGGGTATACAACTTCGAAATCTGTATCTCATATGGATTCGATGTACAGTTGGGCACAGAATTCAAACCCGAAAGTCTTGTTGAGATTCAGAACTACGACGGGCAGCAACAGCTTAATCATATTGGTGAACAAATTCTACTAGTTTCGTGTTTGCATTAACAAAACATCAAAAGAAAGAATTAATACTCTCAGACCTCTGGCTGGTTGTCATTCCAGCACAGAAAAAATCCTTGAGATATGCATTAACCCAGTGTCCACGCAGTCTGTGCATCTTCAACAACCAACTGTCTTCTTCTTCTTCTAAATGCTATTTTTCATTCATCAGTCGCCATCGCTCCTCGCATGTGCTTATATCACGGGAGGTGTACCAATGATGGAAATCAGAGACCATATCTTCTCCATACTTGTTTGTCATCGGGATTGTTTGCTCGGCAATATGTTTCCGTACATGCCAGAAACAGTACCGGTGCCGAGTAGTTAGAAAAAACCATCTTGATGGCATCACCAATCTGGGCGTCCTGATCAGTAATAATCAACTTCGGTGCAAACTCCATGCATGCACTTCAGTCATTTTTGGAATAGCCACACAAACGTATCCCTCTGCTCATCAACAAGCAATGCACAGCCAAACAAAATTGACTGCCGATGATGATTTACTCCAGTGAATGGAGCAAATGGCAAGCTCAAGTGATTAGTCATGTATGTTGTGTCAAAAATGATCACATCACAGAACCTCAAATACGAGAAAATAGCTCTTCCATCAGCCCAAAAAATGCTTCTAAGTGTGCCCGCATTATCAATTTCACTTACAAAGAAAAAATTCTGGATCGGTCTCGGCTTTCTCTTGGAAATATTTGATGATCGCAATAAACTCATGGCCAATGTTATTTCTATGTTGACGAGTAAAATCAATAACTTGTTGCGGGCTTACTTCTTCACAACCTTCTCCCTGGCTCATTGCATTCACAACACGGGAAATATTTGAAGGGCGCATTCCCACATCAACCAAATTGCTCATAATGCTTCTGCTAATCTTCGATCGATGAGTCTGGTGAGAGTAATGGTGATGTACCTTATCCGGACTTGACAATTCATGTGAATGAGAACCAACAAATTTGGTGACAACCCAATATCTTCTGTCAAATAAAAACAAAGACGAACATGCATCTCAGCAGGACACGCTACTCTAGTGTCAATTCGACGGTGCACTGTAAGCCCCTCTTGTCTTTTGTCACACAACTTCTTCACACCTTCCTTATTGCAGCAAAATTTTCTGCAAATAACTTCATGAGGAGGCCTCCGTGACTTATCTATTCTTTCTTCTCACGCCAAAACCTCTGTTCCTTGCATAAGAATTATAGAAATTGTATGCTTCCACATCCGTGAAAAACTGTTTCCCTAAAAAAATATTTGAGCTTCCAGACATTTCTCCTTGTGCATTCAGATCCTACAAAACAAATTGACGAACTACATAAATATAAATATTTTTTAAATATCACACGTCTGAACTTTAATTACTAAAACTGCGACCAAGGTCGCAGATGTAATGAAATCTATATAACTTCTTACTAAAAGACTGCGATCGTAGTTGCAGTTTTCCGTATGAGCAGATTTTTTAAAAAACTGAATAATAACTGTGCAACTCTCTAATGAATATATAAACTGGATATAATTGACATAGAAACGTGTAAGAATTATAACAACAAGGAATGCGACTTAGGTCGCAGTTACAAAAATAGCTTTCACAGCCGGAGATTATTTTAAAATCAAATTGTGACCGTTGTCGCAGTTCTAAACTTTAGAACAAGTGATTATTCTGTTCTGTAAAACGAAATATAGGTCGCAGTACCATATATGCTACAGAGAAAGATTCTACATTTAAGAAATTGCGGAAAAAAATTGACACAATAAAAACCTGTTGATCGGCATGCAAAGATGTCAACCCTTCAATACTTTCAATATTCTGAGAGAAAGTTGAACCAGATGATATATCCTCCATATTTCGATCGGGAGATAGAGATCGCTTACGACTGCGACCAGAATTGGCAGGGGAGTAGACTGCTCCGACGTTGACATTAAATAAAAAGGAGAAAAATCTGCTCTGAAAATCGATATTTTCAGAGAAAACTTTATCACAGGCTAGAAAAGGAGAACCTAAATCTGACAAAGAGCGGTAAAGAAATAGGAGAAATAATAATAATAAACAATTGCCTAAATCTTATAAAGAGCGGCGAAAAAAAAGGGCGAAAAATAATAATAAACAATAACCTAAATCTGACAACGAGCGGTAAAAAATTGGGGGGAAATAATAATAAACAATAACGGAGCGAGTAGCTTTTACCAAGGGCTATTTAGTAATTTAACTTGTTCCTATAAGCGGGGCACAACTTAGTGGGGTGGCAAATATTGAGCCACGTCACCGCAGGCTGATATACATTTTTCTCTCTCTATTTTATATATATAAATATATCAAAAGAGGTATCTGTACCTCAGCCGCCAGCTGAGAGAACTCTCTCAGCTGGTGCTTCAACATGGTCACAGTGGAGACAGTCCTAAAAAATTCTATATTCTCAGTGTAATTAGTTACAGTCCTCACAAAAGGTGGTCGCAATCCTCACAAAAGGTCGTAGTCCTCAAAAAACACTGCGATCATGTTGCAGTCCTCACAAAAAACTGCGACCATGATAGCGCTGCGTCAAGATTTGTGGCTGAGATTCAGCCACGTCGCGCCAACTGAGAGAGTTTCTCTCAGCTGGCGGCTGAGGTACATCTCTCTCTCTCATATATATATATATATATATATATATATATATATAATATATATATATATATATATAAGTGGGCTACTTTCAGAAGTATCAAGAATGTCGATAATCCCACCTTGATTTAGTTGATACACCACCGATATGCAAGATCCAAACTATTGGATGTGATCTACTAACTATAAACTAGTTAGGAATAAAATTTGACAGATTTTGTTATTATTTACTCGTTCATCAAAGTGGTCTCAAAGTTAAGCAGTTTTATGTCTCTCAAAAATGTTGATTTTTTAGTCACATTGATGCACAGGTAAATGATAATGAAAATCTATAAAATTTTATTCTTAACTAGTTTATAGTTAGTAGATCACTTCCAACGGTTTGGATCTTGCATATGGATGATGTATGAACAAATCAAAGTGGGAGTACTGATATTCTTGATACTTTCGAAAGTAGGCAGCTCAACTCCTCTCTCTCTCTCTCTCTCTCTCTCTCTCTATATATATATATATATATAATATATATATATATATATATATATATTATATATATTACTTTCATGTAAATTAGACAACATGTTAAGGAATTCCTTCTATCTCCTATTTGTTTTTATTAGGACAAAACTTTAGTCAGCTTTCCCTTTCGTTTTGTTTTAATTGGCACACTCTTCTTCCTCTGCTTGCAGTATGGGGGGAATCTGGCTATACTGGCAGATCAGTTTGTTCATGAGGTGGTAGTTAAACTTTGGAAGGCACTTAAATATAGGGCTTGACGGTGTTACTCCTATGACCATGGTCCCTTGAATAACTTGGTTAAATCATAGAATTTGTTGATACTTTTCGTCTCTTGGGACTGAAGGATGATTACAAACTTATAAAAAGTCAAAGGATGGGACTTATTTTGGTTCACTATCAGTTTGTGTCGGTACTGAACTACATAGCTTTCCATCATCTCGTGTCACAACTTCAGCTATGCTTGTTTCTTGCTGCAATCTGATCTCCATTCAGAATGGCGCGAAGAGTTGACACTGTAGGTTTCTTATTTGAGAGAGTAGTTGACAATGAAGGTGAAAAATTAACATTAACAAGTTTCAGTTCTATTTAGTTGTAATAAAATAAACACCATAAGGTTTGAAAGTATTTCTTATGGCCAACCTTTAATGGTTTATTGTACGAATAAATGTAAATTGAATTTATTGGTGGGAAAGGAAATTTGAGGTATCATTTGGCCATTTCTTTCTTTATTTCTAGTTACCTTTTCCCTTTTAAAGGTAGCATGTTCAGATGAATCAGGTATTTTTATTTGAGTAATAATAGAAATCTAGTTCCTAAATCTTCTCCAATGTGATATCTAATCTGATCAGTACATTCTGGGTATGTTCTGTGAAGTTTTGCTTAAAGGAATTTTTCTGATTTCCAATTCGTGCAGTAATTGGGAGATGAAAAGGCAGACTAGCTAGAGAATGTAAAGAGCCGCTAAAGGAAAATTTTATTTTTAGTTTATTATTTTTATTATTTATTTTCTGCGGGTGCTAAGGTGTAGGGCTTGGAAATTGCTATACAACAAAGCTCAAGATGCTTCTCTCTTCCAATTAGTAGCCAGTTCAAGTGCAAGTTTTCATAGTAAAACAGTTTGTTTCAATTTAAGAAATTAATAGCTCTGGATGTTTTCTTTCAGCTTGTTGCATTTAAGAAATCTGGATTCTAATCGTCAGTTCAAAAGTAACTGGATGCTTTCTTTCAAATCAAATTATAACATCTTTTCTAAAAGAAAATTTGAAAAAAAGCGGGTTTGAGAAAAAAAAAATCTTCAGAATAAAGTTTGCTACACGGTTGCTTAGAGTTACACTAGTCTTAGAAAGTTAGCCCTATAGGCATGATGAAGTACGGAGAAAATGGGTCTCGGCCCATTGGGTTCGAATCTGCAGGGCCCGCCTTGGATCTGGAGTTTTGGAGTAGGGGTGAAGCTTCTCAGGAGTCCAAGAGACCTGCAAGACAGAGTCATTAGGGGGTCGGGTCTTAGTTCGATTAGAACCCCTCCGACGATCAAGTCAGACTCCGAGGTACGAGAAGTAAATACAAGAAGTAAATACCGGTGAAGTAAAAAATGATTCAACATACTTGTTTTGATAGTTGTGACCTCCTTTATATAAGGTATATGAAGGGGCAGAATAGTATAGGTCATACCGAATGTGGTTATTTAAATCCAAAGAAATGATAAGTAGACCCATTGGTTAGCAGACCTACTAAATTAGAAAATAGACCCCCAAAATTATCCTAAAACTCTTATACTCTACACACCCAATTTAAGTCTAAAACCAGTTTGTAAGATTTCTAGGGTTAAACCTGACGTGAACCTTTCATAATTAAAACTTATGTTTTTATTCGATCTTTCAGAATATTGAATTTTCTTTTGAAATTTATGTTTAACACTCTAACCATGCATTGAGAACTTGAAATGTTTATGAAATTGTTTTATTCAATTCTTCATAAAACTAATTAATTATATACATATTTGTAATTGTCACACAGTTCTAAATGCTTTCTCTCAATTTTCAGAAATAACATACCTCTGTATTATTAAAACTAAAAAATGCATATCTAGAAAGATAGCTATGAAACTATCTGAAAAATAATCTAAACAAAGTACAAATAAAGTCATATTAAATTACAAATTTATGTTTAATCAATATTGTTTATAAGCTAAAGTTTGTCTAAATTTGATTAACCAAAACTTAAGAAATCTAATTAATATTATACAATTATCAAACAACTTTAAAAACTCCACTATTTTTTTTCATTTTCCAAAAAAAATGCATTTTTTAGGAACAAAAGGTGAAAAGATCGCAATTACTCAGGTCTCAATTTAGTTAGGATTATGATAAAGGAAGCCCATAATTAGGATCCGTCTATTAAACAAAACTAAAATGACTTAGTACCTCACTTTAACTGAAATTCTATAAAAAAAAACCAATTAGATTAGAATCTTGATCTCATAAATCTTAGAAAAAGATGATGTAATTGGGTTTTAAACTTAAATTGGGTGATATTTTTTTTAAGGGAGGACAAGTCTAAAATTTCTAGGGTTTATGGGTTGAGTAATAGAGAGAGTTTTGAGGTTGAAAAAGAATTAAGGTTATATAGTGTAGGGGGAGCATCGTCGGTTCGGTTCGATTTTTGCTAATTTTTTCAAAACAAACCGAACCGATTAGACTTAGTAACCGAACCGAACCGTCTCAGTTCGGTTCGGTTTTTTCGATTAGGCTTATATATTTTCATCATTTCTTGCATTTTTAATTACCATTATATTATCATTCTTTAATATCCTAATCTCATCCAATACCCAAATTAGAAACAAGAAAAAGACCCTAATTTTAATGTGAATCAAAAATTTTATGTTCTAAAATTTTTACACTGTATTTGGGCTCTTATATCAAACTCCCATAATTATTATTAACGTTTAATGACAAGATTGCAAAAGAAAGAACTATATTAATATAAATATCATTCTCTATTATGATAGTATACTTAACATGACTTTCACATGTTCAACATAAAAAGATGATATTGCTAGAACTAATGAGATAAGATTCCACCTGTTTTTTATGAACTATATGATTCACTAAATTGAATTTGGGTGGGGTAATACATAGGGTGAGAAGTTCGGTTCGGGTTTTGTAACCCAAAACCGAAAACCAATCGAACTAGAGCGGTTCGGTTCGATTCGGTTCGGTTCGGGTTCGGGTTTCGATTTTTGGTCGGTTATTTCAGTTTAACCGAACTCTGCTCGCCCCTAGTATAGTGTACTTACTAATTATATGGGTGCACTAACAATTATGTGGTAAAGTTATAATATTTGAGAAGCTATATTTTGGACTTTCCGTTTGAGGGTAAAATTATCTTAGAAAATCTTAACTTATTTTTGAGGGTTACTTATCACATCTTTGGTTTAAATAAACGCATTCGATCATACCTAGTCCTTGCCTAGCTATAGTCGGCCTTTACGGGCGGGCTAAGCCGATGTGTGCTGGCTTCGGTTGATGGGCCTAAAGCCCGTCAGCCTATGCACTTCAGGCATTATGCGCAAGCAGCACAACTCAATAAAGAAAAGAAAATACAAACCTCTTTTCACCATGTTTGTCTAATTTCCTATGGGTCACTCTCTCTCAATGCTAGCCTAAATATTTATGGATTATCCCGAAATGATTCCACACCCCCAACCACTCAAAAAAAAAATAATAATAAACCATCCACACACACACACATTTTTTCTGTGATTTCAGACTGTTTAGAATCACTTATTATTAGGTAGATATAGACTTTATTGCTGCTATTAGCCGCTCATTGGTTCCAACTTTTTTTTTGGCTAAGATCTCTTGGGTCTAACTCTAGTACACTACAAATCTTGTGTTAATACGGGGCTGTTTTGGATTCACGGATTCCTAGTGAAGTGAGGAAGTGGGAAGTCCAAATTCCCACTTCCGGTGTTTGGATGGGCTGTGAGAAGTGGGAAGGGGTTTTCCTTACTACTTTTCCCCTTTTCTGTGGGCCGCACAAGTGAGAAATCCCCACTTCCTTCTCTCATGGGCCATTGGGAATTGATAAGACCGTTGGGCTCTCTCTCTCTTTTCTCTCGTTTACTCTCTTCTTTCTCGTTTTACTCTCGGCGAAAAATCCAGAAGCCTCTCTCTCTCTCTCCCGTCGCCGGAGATCAAGCGTCTGACGCAACACTGTTCTCCACTTCTCCCTTCCCCCCTCTCGATCCCGGCCGGATCTCACAGCCCCCAACCCCTTTACCTCTCCCCATCACAGGATCTCACTGGTGCCCTAAGGTCCACATCTGACGCTTGTGATTCCCTTCTCGGTCTTCTGGCTCGCATTGGCGCTGTCCTCCATCGATCGATCAGACCCCCCATCCTCCCTTTTTTCGACTTGTCCATCGATCTGTCCCCTAGATCTGGCTAACCTAGAGGCTGGGGGTGCCCCTTTTTGCCCCGTGAATCCAGATCTGGCCCTGTAGCATCGAGATTCCACAAGAGGTTTTTGAATTCTTGGGGTTCACAGGCGCGGCTCTTCTGGTCAATTGTTGCCCCCTCTCTTTCACGAGAGCACAGTCACTAGGATTCCTTCCCTCGCGACTGCAATAATTGAGGGTTCTCTTGTTTCTTGATAAATAGCCATGGATCCCTCCTCTAGTCCAGCGCACTTGCCTTGTGATTGTGAGAATTTGAGGAAAAGAGGAAGGGTGGCTATTTCAGATCAAGAGTCCACTTCTGATAATTTTGAGATATTGGTAAGTTCACTGTTGAATTGCCAAAAAAGATCTGTTATTCCTGTTGTGCGTCGGTGGTAAGTGATTATTTAGTTGGTTCATGTGCATTGCTGGTAAGTGTGATTATACATGCTCGGAATTTTTAGGGGCCTATCTGCCTACATTTAGTTCATGTTCATTGCTGTTAATTTCAATATACCTGGTCTGAAAATTTTGGGCTATCTGCTTACATTTTGTTCATGTTCATTGCTGTTCAGTGTGAATGTACATGTTCAGAAATTTTTTTGGGGCTATCTTCTTACATTTGATTCATGGTCATTGCTGTTAAGTGTCAATATACCTGCTCTGCAAATTTTTGGGCCTATCTGCTAACATTTTGTTCATGTTCATTGCTGTTCAGTGTCAGTATACATGCTCTGAAAATATTTTTGGGCCATCTGCTTACATTTTGTTCATGTTCATTGTTGTTCAGTGTCAGTATACATGGTCTGAAAATTTTTAGGGGCTATCTGCTTACATTTAGTTCATTTTCATTGCTGTTTACTGTCAATATAACTGGTCTGAAATTTTTTGGGGCTATCTGCTTATATTTTGTTCATGTTCATTGCTGTTCAGTGTGAATATACATGCTCTGAAATTTTTTTTGGGGCTATCTGTTTACATTTTGTTCATTTTCATTGCTGTTAACTGTCAATATACCTTGTCTAAAAAATTTTGGGCCTATCTGCTTACATTTTGTTCATGTTCATTGCTGTTCAGTGTGAATATAAATGCTCTGAAAATTTTTTGGGGCAATCTGCTTACATTTTGTTCATGTTCATAGCTTTTGACTGTCAATATACATGGTCTGAAAATTTTTTTAAGGCTTTCTGCTTACATTTGGTTCATGCGCATTGCTTGTAACAGTGATTATACATGCTCTGAATATTTGTATATTAGGGGTATCTGCTTACATTTTGTTCATGTTCATTGCTTTTAACTGTGAATATACAAGCTTTGAAATTTTTTTGGGCCTATCTGCTTACTTTTTGTTCATGTTCATTGCTGTTAAGTGTCAATATACCTGCTCTGAAAATTTTTTTTGGCTATCTGCTTACATTTGTTTCATGTGCATTGCTGGAAACTGTCAATATACATGCTCTGAAATTCTATTTGCGGTTATCTGCTTACATTTTGTTCATGTTCATTGCTGTTAATGTCAATATACATGGTCTGAAAATTTTTTTTCCCCTGTCTGCTTACATTTGGTTCATGTGCATTGCTGGTAACTGTCAATATACATGCTCTGAATATTTTTTGGGGCTATCTGCTTACATTTTTTTCATGTTCATTGCTGTTATGTGTGAATATACATGCTCTGAAAATTTTTTTTTGCTTTCTGGTTACATTTGGTCCATGTGCATTGCTGGTAACTGTAAATATACATCCTCTGAATATTTTTTCACAGCATTATTAACCTATACCTTATTGTAGTTCATGGATAACTTGTTGAACCTCGGGCTTGACGGTGACGATGAGGAAATAGGACTTCTCATTATTTGCTCGTGTGCTTATGCTGTCCTCATGTGGATGACCGGTCAGTTGGATATCCCCCAACACATACCTAGACGAATTAGGGATACCGAGAGAGGACTGTACCTTCGGCGAGTTTTAGAGTCAAGTGATACCAACTGCCGCAATATGTTTAGGATGGACAAACAAGTGTTCTTCGACCTCTCATCCTTGTTAAGGAGTAGGGATCTCTTGCACGACACACAGTATGTAACTGTCGAAGAGCAACTAGCCATGTTCCTACAACACTGTTGGCCACAACGTCCGCAACAGAATGTTAGGCATCAACTTCATACGTTCCGGTGAGACCATAAGTCGCTATTTTCAGCTCGTTCTACATGCAATTGGAGAAATTAGATGGGATTACATTTGCGGGCAAATGTGGACGTGCATGAAAAAATTAGTGGTGACCCTAGGTTTAGTAGATACTTTAAGGTACATGTTCTACCCATAATAATCCTATTAAACAGTAAGATATAAGTATGTTGTTGATTAACTACTACATTACGTTATGGGTAGGATTGTGTGGGAGCAATTGATGGCACACATGTCCACGCAACAGTTCCCGCTGAGATGGTGGCCCCGTTCTATGGAAGGAAGCCGTATCCTACACAGAACGTGTTGGCAGTAGTTGACTTCGACCTTAGATTCACATACGTCCTTGCGGGATGGGAAGCTCAGCGCACGATCTTACCGTACTTCGTGACGCACTGCAACGACCCAATGGTTTGAGAGTCCCTCAAGGTACTACCCGGTTGCTTCCCAGTACATTCACTAACTTAATTTGTGTGTTTACCTTCATGCGATCGTTAACCTTTCTGTTGTAACCCTAGGTAAATTTTATCTTTGCGATGCTGGTTACAACACACGGCCTGGTTTCTTATCCCCGTACCGCGCAGTTCGATACCATTTGAGCGAATTTAGTGGGAGAGCTCCGAGTACTTATCAAGAACTGTACAACTACCGACACTCCTCCCTTCGGACGACTGTAGAGCGGGCATTCGGGTCACTGAAAGGGAGATTTAAGATATTAGCGTCACGACCCTTCTTTCCTTACCGCACTCAAGTTGACATTGTGATGGCATGTTGCATACTCCATAATTTTATTTTGTCACACGGTGTTGATGAGTTCGTCCCAAGTGAGGAAAATGGATTGCGCAAAATGTCTCCCAACAGGGACGGAACCAGAGAGAAATAAGAGAGGAAAATAATGATTGGGTTCAAGTAATAGCGCAACAAATGTGGGAAGATTATCAGGCTTCGAATTAATGTGGTTAATGGATAATGTGTAAAATAAAACGTACTTCTTGCAGTTATATTTGTTTGTCGTGAATTTATACTTTGAATTTCTAATTGTAATTTATATTATGACGTCTATCATTTAATGGCCCCCAAATGTATAATATTTGTTCATATTTGAACTTCATCATTTTTGTCTCATCTATTTGATTGTTGACTTATTTTGTAGAGGATGTCAGGAGAAGGCTTTATTGAGGAAATGAGTTTAGGTACCGCTGACCGCGGTAAGAAGAGAAAAAGTGGGGACTAACATAAGATGGAATGATGATGCCAGCAAATTTATGATGGTATTTTTAGGTGAACAAATCCGTGAAGGAGTCAAAGCGAACCTTCATACCTTAACTGCCAAAGCGGTGAATGAGAGATTTGGCACACAATTTCTGGCCACTCATGTCATCAACCATCTTCGCACATGGAGGAATAGGTGGAATCGGATCTGTAAGCTTAAGAGGCTTAGTGGGTGTGTCAATTTTGTTTCAGAGACACGCACCCTAGAAATGCCTGACGAAGCAGTTTATACTGCTTACATTGCGGTAATGAATTTAATCCTTCATTCCTATATTGTTATCGGAGTTTGATTGTTGTGTAAGATTAATTAATGAATAACATTGGTTCGTTTGTAGGGAAATAAGCTTGATGAGCCATACCTCAACAAGCCTATTGAGTTGTATGATGAAATGGTACTAGTTTTTCGTGTGGAGAAGCAGCAGCTGGGACATTTCCCAAGACGTCAATAACCCACTCGGCGACACCCAGGAACCTGCCAATGTGGGTGATCATCCTGAAGCAAGCCGGTACTCTACACTACCTGCGAGTATGTCAGTGTCGCAAAGCTCGCGCGGTAAAGGTAAGAGGACCAACCCTCAACTAGAGATATTAGGGAGGGTTGCTGATGGTTTGCAGAAGATTGGGGATGCCGTGCATGAAAAGAATGAGGAGGAGAAAAGGGTAGCAGCGGAGTGCTATACATGCCTCTGATCTATGGTCGGTACAACATACGACTATGTCATCTTCACCGAAGATGTCGTGTCTACTGCCTATGTGATTTATAATCGACAACCCCAAGATCGGAGGTGGGTTTCTCAGGAGGTCCAGTGAGGAGCGGGCTCAGTGGCTCTACCGCTTCATGAGACAACACAAACTGGATTGAGAAGACCCTTGGGCCATTGCCTTCCCATTCATGCTGTCCACATTTGTTCATTATGACATATTGAATGTTTTATTCAGGGCGCACATTTAAACATTAATTTTGCCTGCGACATGCTTTTGTCGTAGGCCGTATTAACTACCATTATACTCTCATAGAACTGTAATATTTATTTGCGACATCTTAATATTTCCCGCACATTTCCATTATTTCCCGAGCATTTTCAAAATCCTATATTATTAACTATTTAAATTCTTTTTCTTATGTTTCTTTGTAGGGGTTTTGCGTGAGGCAATGATGATTAGTAGGAGGAGGGATAGCCGACTATGCAAGTAAGGTTTGGGCGTACTTGCTCGCAGCCATTCGACTCTAGGAGTTGAGCATGGAGGTGGCATGTACGCAACCCCTTATTTATCATTCGGCATTGAATGACGTAATATTTCATCCACTATTATAATATCATCCTACAATCTGAGCCTTGTTAAAGAGAAGTATTATTGTTTTAATTTGTTTAATTTCTAGATTTCTTTGCTTATGTTTTTTTCGTATTTAAAAACCATTATGCTGTATCTCCAATGGATAGCTTGAAATTTTTTTATTTTGGAACACAAGGTTATTGGCCATGTTATATGTTGTGCATGTATGCATTATGATAAGCTTGCAGGATATGAATACATGTGGTTTATGGAGCAATTCTACAATTCAGGCTAGTCTCTTACTTAGTCTGTTACTTAGCAAATCATGGTTTATATCCTACAATGATCAACAAACTTTGATAGCTTGATGTTTGACTCTTTACAGATGATTAAAGTGTCCAATGGAGAAGGGTGACGAAATTTAGTTGCAAGGCCTCCTCTTCAGTTTGGATAAGTTTGCCATTCTTTAGTTTTTTTAAACATGATCATAACATACATATTTACGCCGCTTTACATGAAGATCTACATAATTGTACATGTTCATATGCTTGAAGTTTGTGTTCTTATTATCTGTGAAAATGCATGTTTCTTTGCATGTGAAAATGCATGCTCCTGCTGCTGTTGTTCACATGCTATCTGGAGCTGCTCATATGCCTTATTTGTATCTTGTTCATTATGCCTTCTGCTGTTGTTCACATGCTATATGGAGCTGCTCCACCTGCTGCTGCTCCTGCTGATCTCCTTTTGCTGCCGCTCTATGCTTGCTGCCTTTCTCTTCAACTGCTGCTGTTCTCCATTTTGTTGCTATTTGCTTGCTATACACATCTTCTGTATTCACTATTGATGTCATATTGGGCTGTGATGAGGCACTGTTTAAATTTTTTATCTACTATTGTGGGATTTTGAACCAAGTTGGGAATGTTTTTTATGACGGTGGTTGAAGTCTCATGTTTGATTGGAACCCTTCACGTGTTGGTTGGTTGGATATCAATCAGTCTTGATTGAAACCCCTTCATAATCTGTTGGTTGGACATCATTCATATTGAGCTTCATCTCGATCAATTACTTCTCCTTCTTGGAAATCCTTCTTCATGAATGATGTGATCTGAGCCCTAAGAATTTAGTATTGTGTATGTGGTTATGGTATTCTTAAATTGTGTTTTTTTTTTTTTTGTGGAAGAGAAGGTATTTGGTCATGTTATATGTTGTGCATGTATGCATTTCAGAGCATGTATATTGACACATAACAGCAATGAACATGAAAAAAATGTAAGCAGATAGCCCCAAAAATTATTCAGAGCATGTATATTGACAGTTACCAGCAATACACATGAACCAAATGTAAGCAGACAGTGGAAAAAAATTTTCAGACCATGTATATTGACACATACCTGCTCTGAATATTTCAAACATCTGTGCCTTTCTCTCCACCTGCTGCTGCTGCTCTCCTTTTGCTGCTGCTCCATGCCTTTCTCTCCACCTGCTGTTGCTGCTCTCCTTTTGCTGCTGCTCTATGCTTGCTGCCCTTCTCTTCAACTGCTGTTGTTATCCATATATTGCTGGTATTTGCTTGCTCCACATCTTGTGTATTCACTAATGATGTCATAGTGGGCTGTGATGAGGCAGTGTTGAAAATTTTATCTAGTACTGTGGGATTTGGAACCAAGTTGGTATTGTTTTGATGACGGTGGATGGAGTCTCATGTTTGATTGGAACCCCTTCACGTGTTGGTTGGTTGGATGTCATCAGTCTTGATTGAAACCCCTTCATACTTTGTTGGTTGGAAATCATTCAAACTGAGAGCCATGTCGATCAATTACTTTCTCCTTCTTGGAAATCCATCTTCATGAATGGTACTATGAATCTTTTTTCAATATGATCTGAGCCCTAAGAATTTAGTACTTGTGTATGTGGTATGCTAGTCTTAAATTATGTTTATTAATGTTTATTTATGTTCGTGCACTACTCTAACTTGAATATAAATTGTAACTTTGCTTAGATTTATTGACGTTGCTTTATATACTTGTTGTGGTACGTAACTGTTTACTTGTTTGGAGCTTTTATTACAAACAGGATGTTCAAGAGGGAATGGTACACAGTGAGATATGTTTAAATGAAATAACTCGGAGATTTGATGCACGGTTTGATGTCCTTCTCATTCCGTCGGTTGCTGCTGAAAAAATCATTCAAGATAGGGCCTTCATGAAGTTGGTTGGTCAACGAAGTACTCATCCGCATCCACATATGCCAACGGAAATACTTGTGTATTTTTAAATTTTCTTTCAATTTACAATCAGTTGTAATAAACATTGAAGATGGTGGATTATTATTTGAAGGAGTAATGATATTGTTACATTTTTTATAAGAAACGACTTAACGTAGATTGTGCGTCTTACTTGGCTTATTCTGGATATCGTCAGTTTATTCAAAGAGTTGATTTTAAAATTTGTACTACTCAATTTAATATTAGTTCTAGAACAATTGTAGGGGATTCATTTTAGAAGGTCTCTAAGGTTAATTAATTGTTTAAATAAGATGTGATAAAAAAATCAAATCACTGCATACAACAAAACTTGAACGTTGGTCAATTTACAGGTCTATGAGTTGGTCCACAGATGAAATAATAAATTGCAAATTACTTAAATTTATAGAGGAAAAAAATAATATCGAGTTTCTCAATGTCATTCTAATCAATATCAAAAAAAAGAAAATTTCAATTTATCATACACTTCACAATTCTCAACACATCCAAAAAACAGAAAAGTCAATACACTTTTTCACATCAACTTTTCCATTCCATCCAAACAATGGAAACAGGAACTCACTTTTCCAATTACACTATTCAACTACCATCCAAACACCGGAAAAGACAAAACATTTTCCAAACCACACTTCCTAACATCATCCAAACACCAGAAAACTTACTACTCAATTCCCTTTTTCCTAAAGGAAATAAATCTCACTTCCTACTTCCTCACTTCACTAGGATTCCTTGAATCCAACAGACCCTACAATGAACTACTTATACATGTATGCAATGCTGCGAATATTGGTTACTACCGCAACAATTTTAGTCCCATAACGGGAGAGAGCGGCGGATATAACTTGCGCTGGTGAGGTTAAAAAGAGGTGATCGGGGTACGAGGCTCCATACTTACCTGGACGGGGTCAATTGGGTGATCAAGAGGCCTAGGCCTAGTCCAGCGGCTCACATTGCACTCTGTGGGAGCGCTGGGCTACGATTTCCCCAAGCGGGAAAGTCGACGTCATAATTTGTGATAGAGGGGGTACGCGCTTGTCATATCCCTTACAAAATGATGAGTCTAACCTATCATGTTAACACTAAACCTCTGATAGCAAGACTATAATCTACTCCCCAACGGATAAAACCAATATCCCCAATGAATAAACCCCACTTGTCATTCTCTTTAGCAGGACGACAGGTCCACTCGAATTACTGTTATGCTCAGGCACCTCTAACAGTAAATGAATCCTTGTCAAGTAACATCACACCTCTGACAAATTATTTTACAAATCCCCACGGAGTTCTTTTTGTCACGTTAACTATCACCTCTGACATGTAATCTCTTATGGGATTCATTTTCTAACTCCCCAACGAGTTTCTGGTAGACTCCCCTCAAAGTCTATTGTTTCCCACTCAGTCCTCAGTGGACTTTTCTGGTTGTCACGTTAACAATATACCTCTGACAATTGCTTCCAATAACATCCGAAGGAGATATTAAAATCCCCATGGAGTTCATAATTAAATCCTATTTCCCCGATGGGACTATTTCTTTGTCATCATGTCTAGTTAGTCACCTCTGAATGACAAAATTTTGAGCTTGGTGGCTTCTCAATCGGTTACGTCCCTGCAACCTCTGAACCAATAGATAGCAAAATCTCATCTTTCAGTCCAGTAGGGACTATTTCTTTGTCATCATGTCCAGTTCGTCACCTCTGAATGATAAAATTTTGAGCTTGGTGGGCTTCTCAATCGGTTACGTCCCTGCGACCTCTGAACCGACAGATAGCCAAGTCTCATCTTTCAGTCCAGTAGGGACTATTTCTTTGTCATCATGTCCAGTTCCACCTCTGAATGACAAAATTTTGAGCTTGGTGGCTTCTCAATCGGTTACGTCCCTGCGACCTCTGAACCGACGATAACCAAGTCTCATCTTTCAGTCCAGTAGGGACTATTTCTTTGTCATCATGTCCAGTTCATCACCTCTAAATGACAAAATTTCGAGCTTGGTGGCTTCTCAATCGGTTATGTCTATGTCACCTCTGAACCGACAGATAGCCAAGTCTCCACTTTTTGTTTGCTGTTATGTCCAGTTTGTCACCTCTGAACAGTAAACATTCTGAGTTTGATAATTCTAATCGGTTATGTCCAATACGTCACCTCTGAACCGATGAATATCCAATCTCACCTTTCTTTGTCGTTATGTCAAGTTCGTCACCTCTGAATGACAAGGCTTCGTGTCTGGTGATTCCTAATCAGTTATGTCCAGCTCGTTACCTCTGAACTGACGGATATCTAGATCTAACTTTCCAGTCCAGTAGGGACTCTTCTCGCTGTTATGTCCACATACCCTCTGAACAGACGGATTCCTAGATCTACTCCCCTTTGTCCCTAGTGAGTTCTCATACTCAGACTGATTTTATCACGTTCCTAACCTCTGAATAATTTTCAGTCAAAATTCTAATTTCTTTTGGTGAATTCTACTTGGTGAATGCTCTCTCTGAACACTGAGGCAATTCAATTTCGAAATTCGAACCATCCCATCGCGGATTTACGAAAACTTTGAAGGGGGTCTTGTTGACACTAAAAAAAGATAAACTCTCAGACAGCCTTCCAACCTGTCTGAACAATGTCTAACTTGTCGACATTTATAAAAGACAAGTCACAGACAAGCTGATGACCAGTTTTTACACCATCTTCGAGGGACAATCAGCGACTTGAACTCTACTGATCCAGTAAAGCAGACAGTAAGCCAGGATTGTCTTTGAAGAGACCTAAGCAGGCCTAAGATGCTAAGTTAGCTCAACACTTAGCATCGTATGAGCCAAAAGGGATAGCCTCGCCTGAGAGGCTAAGTTTGTCTAGCTTCTCCTGAAGCTAGTTCTAGCTTCTCCGGAAGCTTTCTTGATAGCTTCTCATGAAGCTTTTCATAGCTCCACAGAGTGCTAACTTATAGCTTCGCCTTAAGCTAATTCTAGCTTCACCGGAAGCTTTCTTGATAGCTTCTCATGAAGCTTTTCATAGCTCCACAGAGAACTAACTTACAGCTCGCCGAAAGCTAATCCTAACTTCACCGAAAGCTAATTCTAGCTTCGCCAGAAGCTTTCTTGATAGCGTCTCATGAAGCTTTTCATAGCTTCACAGAGAGCTTATTGGATTAGTCCCGCTGCGGGTCTTTTTTTGGTCACTTTTGACCAATCAAATCTCCAGATGAGATCATGTTGATTGAAATCAAATTTGACAGTTGCCTGCCATGATCTTTGACTCTCCTAATCAGGTAAGAAGATCAGGAGAGATCTCTCAATTAACTGGAGAGGATCAAGGGAGTATCCCTTATTAAGAGGAGCAAATCTTTTTTGGTCATCTTTGACCAATCAAATCTCTAGATGAGATCATGTTGATTGAAATCAAATTTGGCAGTTGCTTGACATGATCTTTTGACTCTCTCAATCAGGTAAGAAGATCAGGGAAGATCTCTCAATTAACTGGAGAGGATCAAGGCATGATCCCTCATTAAAGGGAAACAATCAAGAGAATCATAACTCCCTATTGAAGCCTATAAATAGCCCACTAGTAGGCTAGGTTCAGGGGCTTGAAAAGATTCAAGTCAAGAGGCTTTTTGAAGAGTATAAACTTCTTTGTGTGGCTTCAAAGCATAAGCCAAAAGAGATCTACTCTCTTACTTTCAAGAATTCAAAGAATCACTTCTCTAATCCTACAAGGATAAATTCAGGGTGCTAATACCCTAAGATCTTCCTCCCTCTCAAGGAATCTTTGAAACCAGGCGAGAAGAAATTCTCAAGCAGAGGCAGCTCGAGAAGCAGCAAGAGGGCTCTACCGATCCCTGTTCTCCGATTCCCCGAACCAGCGAGAAGGGAATCCTATCAGGCGGCACCCGATTGTCTGATCGATCGCATCGTCAAAGGGATAAAGTGATCGCGCGCTGATCAGATTCCTACCGACACACTTCCCCAGAAATCTCAAAGGAGATCTACTTGTAATTTTCTTTTTCTTTCTTTAAAGAATTACTTGTAATTTCGCTCCTCGACCCCTTTTTGTAAGTTTCCCCCTTACCCAAATCTATGGAAACAGTAGGTGTGGGCTCTCGCTTGACGTGAGGGCAATGGTGCCTTGAGGTGAATGCATTCGAGCTAAACGGTGTGACTATTTTGGATGCATCACTTTCAAGGGGAGTTGGTGGCAAGACCACCATGGTTTGGAGAACTAGAGATAACCCTATTGGTTTTGATAACTATCTCTAAACTCCTATATATGTTACATACTTTCATATTATTGATTCTTAGCATGTCATGTTTCAATGATTATTATGTTAATTGTCATTATTAGACATGTGATATACATATGTAGTATTTTTGAGATAAACCCATATTCTATATGGACCTATATTTTGTGTTCTCACCTTAGTTTAGCTATGTTGTATATCCTAGTCTAATACATGTGTATTTACATAATGAACATATTGCTTAGGTTTTTCGTTTTATGCTTCATGATTTGATTACATGTTTAAGATGTTAGTTTTCATTAAAACTTGTGTCAATACTTGTACAACTAGTGAGCCACAAATTGATTATTATATGTTTGTACTTGATTGCTCATTTGTACCTATTAGATGTACTACTATAGCCTAGTTTTGATGATTCATGCATTTTGACTTGTATTCCTTATTTTTGGACATGTTTTTCATGATAATATGTGTAACTTCATGTATATGTAAATTTTATCTTAAAATATTGGTATACATGTATAATCTTGAGTCAATTGCTTTGCATGTAAAATCTCTTTATAGACTCAATTGTGTTTGGATATGTATGTATGCCTTTAGTTTTGACAAAACATACATGTGCCTTGGAGTTAGTATTGTTTTGATGAAAATTAAATTTTCATTTGTTTTAAGGAACTTCATTTGAGCTTCATTGCCTATATTCATGATTATGCTTTTCACATGACTCTTGTACACTCACTTTAATAATGTTTACTCATTACATTGTTTTATGAGTACTTTGTTGAGCTTTCTATATCTTGAGTGTCAATTTTGTGTTGAATGCATGCTTCATGAATTATATGACTTGGTTTCATGTTTTGACGAGTCTATCACTAATTATTTCAAACTATTTTAACTAGTTCATATCTTCATTTTGGTAGAGTTTACAAATATGCTAAACTTATTTTCAAATTTATTTTTGAAAACCCCTCCATCAAAGGGCGGTTGGATGGCCGACCATGCCTTATATGCTCTTAATTGAAAATCTATTAAACATGTGTATGAAAGGGAGGTAGCATGAGTTATACACTTGTTCCTCATCATATTTTCAATTGGTATCCCAATGATATTTTCATGTTTGTATACTCATCTTTAATTTTCTATATATGTATGCTTCATAACTTCAAAAAGTATCAATTTCTATTGGTATTTACTTCTTCATACATATATAATGATTTGATTATGCTTACTATATCTTTACATCTTAAAGCACAAATTATGTTTATGCTAGGCTTGATATACTCCTTAATGACTATTAGATTTTAAATTGGTATTTTATACAAGCTTATGCATCATTTTCATTAGTATTTCATAAAGGGGGAGAAAACTTCATGTTTTAGTTTCAGTTGATTGTATTTTCAATTGGTATCTTACTCCTACTCTTTATGATGAAAAATGATATTATTTGGTATATTATTTTTCAATTGGTTTCCTATGCCTTAATGAAAAATATTTAATTTAGAATATGCTAACATTTTCAATATTGGTATCAAAAATCTTAAATTGGTTTTTATTCTAAAATTTGGTATCTTATTGCAAAATGAATTGTTTAAACAGATAGTTGGTTGTTTTTCAATGGTATCATATTCATTTTAAATTGGTATCTATATTGAAATGAGTTATGTTTACATAAAATATTTGCTTTCACTTTCAATTGATATCAAAATTATAAAATATTCTCATTGGTATCAAAATTACAAGATGTTTACAATTGGTATCAAGATTCTAAATACATATATATTTCTATTATCAATAACATACAATGTTTCATTTTCTATTGGTATCAAAAGTTTACAAGATATTTTCAATTGGTATCTTTTGGTATCTTAAAATTTTTATTTATTTTCAATGGTATCATAATTTGGTATCAGAAGTTTTGATATGTATTGCTTATATGCAAGGGGAGCTAAAATCTTCTCTATATATAGATTCATGTTGAGTGTATCTCATATTGAGGAGCTTGACCGATCTTCACTATGTCTTACACGTGTGTAGGAGGAGCTTCACATCTCCTTTATACATTGTATATTATGCATTATGTGATTAAGGTCTAGTCATCTCTTTTTCATGTAATGCATGTATGCAGGGGGAGTTAACTTCACGTCTCTCCTCTTCATGATGTATATAGCATATACACCTTTATTGTTTTGATTTATGTAAAATATTTATGCCTTTAGTGTTTGTACCCCTTTGTTGATGAATTGACAAAAAGGGAGAGAGAAATTTAGAGTTTTATATATCCATGTTTGTTTAATTGTTATGTTTTACCATTGGTATCAATAGCATCTTTTGTTGGTATCAAGAGCAGCATCTTTTGTTGGTATCAAGAGCATGTTTATTTCATTGGTATCAAATATCTGTTTATGCATATTTATGTTGAGCATTCACTGCATATCTTATTGTTTATTGCTATGCATGAGTTAAGGGGAGCTTCTATGAAACTTAACTTTAATCCATGCATATATAACTCCAAGAGTTTTGTCATCATCAAAAAGGGAGATTGTTGGCCAGAGGCCCTTCACTCTAGTTTGATGATGATTAACTCATGTAGTTATTGTTTACTAATAATCTTTTGATATTTAGTTTCAGATATTTGATCAAGATATTAGTAGGTGATTAGCTTCAACAAAGGTGTTTTGGAGCTTTCACATGGTGATTCAAGAGCTCGCGCGTTAAGATCGCATCTAACACGCGGTTGGAGTCAAGCTCGTTGGATCGTGTTTGGATTGAGTCGACTTGGAGACGGAGTTCTACAAGAAGACCTCGGTTTGTTTAGTTTATGGTTTAGATCTTGTGTTAAAGATTAGATAGTGTTGATATGCTCAAGTTCACAAAACACACAAGTTTAAAGTTTCATGTGTTTGGTTTTTCGGTTTAATCGGTTTCGCTTTTTCATATATATGGTTTTCATGGATAGATAGAATCAAAAAAAGTTTACATGGTTTAATGTATACTAGATTTGATATATGTACATCTATGCTTCATCTATTTAGAAAAACTTAGTTTGATAATCTGTTTCATGAGTTTGGAGTTTTGTATTTAAACAAAACTTATTTTTGTATTTAATGTCAAAAACATAGATATATATCTTTATATGTATATTGGATTCTATCCATATACAATATGCTTCAAAGTTGTTTCAATATCATTTTTGTATTTGCATGAGTTTTGGAGAAAACGGTTTCCATTTCAAAATCCTAGTTTTTAGAAAATACGGTTTTTGGTTTAAGGTAAAATTTCAAGAACACAAAAATGGTTCAAATTGTTTATAATATGTGTTGAATTTTAGTCACACATATTTGTATTTCAAAGATCTTATAAGAACTTATTTTTGTGAAATTTATGTGATTTTATGAGATTTAATCAAAGGTAAAAGACAAGTTTCAATCCCTAAAACTGTTTGACCTGGCTATCTGCCGGTCGACCGGACCGGTCGACTGAGGCAGAAGTCGGTCGACGGTCCGGTTGACCGACGTGCACAGACATGCACGTAGCCATGGGCTGGTGAGCCGGTTGACCGGGCGGTCGACCGTCCAGAGGGCTCTGCTCTCGGAAATGGCCCCGGTCGACCGGCAGAGAGCTGCTGCTCTCTATATCCAGTCCCGGTCGATCGGACGGTCGACCGGTAAACACAACGGTCATAAAAACTGAACGTTGGGCCGATCGAACGGCGCGGTCAATCGGAAGGGCAAATCTGCCCTTTCCTGCTGCAACGGGCAGAATTTTTGGTTGGTTATAAATACCCCATTCTTGGCTGATTTCACTAGGTTTTTCAAGAGCAAAAATTGGAGGTTGTATTTGTTGGAGAGAAGAGTTGTGTACTCCTAATTTTATTTGCCCAATCCTCAGTGGAGGTTCCCTGTATGGGAAGTCCTGTGTGGATGCTATAGTGGAAATCCTTCTGTGTGAAGGCAGAGACGTAGAGCAGTGGCTCGAACCTTGAAACATATCTTGGTGTTTGCGTTTGATCCACTATCTCTAAACTCTCTCTCTCTCTTATATTGTGCATTGCATCATATTATTCATATCATATATGCTTGGGTTTGTTTGTGTGCCATACTTGTGTTAAACAAGAGAGCTTCATATAGCACCTCAACTCTTATTCAGAGGAATTAAGGGGAGTTAGTCTAGAGCCCTTCACCGGGAATTCGGCTACACTCTTTGGTTACACTAAGTGTGTTGCAATTAGTTTTTAAATTTCACATTATTTGTCATTAGGTTAACCATACACCTATTCACCCCCCTTTTAGGTGTACTTTCATTTTTTTTAAGGGAGGACAAGTCTAAAATTCTAGGGTTATGGGTTGAGTGATAGAGAGAGTTTGGAGGTTGAAGAAGAATAAGGTTATAGGGTTTAGTGTACTTACTAATTACATGGGTGTACTAACAAATTATGGTGGTAAAGTTATAATATTTGAGAAGTTAATTCTATATTTTGGACTTTCCATTGAGGGTAAAATTATTTTAGAAAATCTTAACTTATTTTTGGTGGTTACTTATCACATCTTTGGTTTAAATAAACGCATTCGATATACCTAGTCCTTGCCTAGCTATAGTCGGCCTACGGGCGGGCTAAGCCGATGTTGTGCTGGCTTCGGTTGATGGGCCTAAAGCCCGTCAGCCTATGCACTTCAGGCATTATGCGCAAGCAGCACAACTCAATAAAGAAAAGAAAATACAAACCTCTTTTCACCATGTTTGTCTAATTTCCTATGGGTCACTCTCTCAATGCTAGCCTAAATATTTATGGATTATCCCGAAATGATTCCACACCCCCCAACCACTCAAAAAAATAATAATAATAAACAATCCACACACACACACATTTTTTCTGTGATTTCAGACTGTTAAGAATCACTTATTATTAGGTAGATATAGACTTTATTGCTGCTATTAACCGCTCATTGGTTCCAACTCTTTTTTTGGCTAAGATCTCTTGGGTCTAACTCTAGTACACTACAAATCTTGTGTCAATACAATGAACTACTTATACATGTATGCAATGCTGCGAATATTGGTTACTACCGCAACAATTTTAGTCCCATACGGAGAGAGCGGCGGATATAACTTGCGCTGGTGAGGTTTAAAAAGAGGTGATCGGGGTACGAGGCTCCATACTTACCTGGACGGGGTCAATTGGGTGATCAAGGAGGCCCAGGCCTAGTCCAGCGGCTCACATTGCACTCTGTGGGAGCGCTGGGCTACGATTTCCCCAAGCGGGAAAGTCGACGTCATAATTTGTGATAGAGGGGGTACGCGCTTGCGCGGCCCCTGCCCAAATCTAATGTTTTTGAAACTTTTTTTTCTAAATGTAATATTTTTGAAACTTTTTTATGTGATTATAATATGCAGCTGGATTATGCACAGAAGTTATCACTATCATTACTTATTTTCAGTAACAGCTGCAAACTTGTCACATAAAAACAAATTGGGATACACTCCTGGAAACATTTTGTTGTTTCTATAATATCTTTTGCTCTGTTTAATAGTCTCTTTTGCATAGTTTACTAGTTTTATCACTTTTATAGCTATATTTTGTTCTTGCTCATAAACTGAGCCCCACATCTCTTGCATACTGCATTTCGTAATAAAAACCCAGTTCCTGCTGATAAGTACTTAGTCTCTTAGTTTGCATGGTAATTGTACCTTCTAAAATTAACTTCTTACTTTTGCATGGTAATTGTATTTTCTAAAATTACTACTTCAACCTAAATCTAACCTCTCTATTTTTGTCTTTTGCGAGTATAAGTGTAAACAAGCTTCTACGTAGAGGCAAGAGCGCTTACGTAGAACAAGAACACATATTCTCCCTAATATTTACTAGTCGAGAGTGTTTATGTGGAACGAGAACACATATTTTCTCTAATCTTTATCTTGTAGGAATCCAAGAGAAGACCAAGCAAAGGTTGGTGATCATGATCATCTCTCATCATCTACCACTGTCCACGCAAGCCGTCGACTTGTTAGGAACACTTATCTTCACCAATAGAGGATATCACACTTACAAGCACGTTTCGTTATAAATAAATAAATATAAATAAATAAAAACACTTACAAGCGCACCCCTACGGCCTATGCAAAAACACACCATAGTATAAAATTGGGTTAAGAACACAATTACTTGTGCCACTACCACTCATGTACTATCCTAGGTGTTGCACAAACTCCCCATGAATTATGAAAATATACATATTGACCCTCTATTTTAACATCGTTAACTTTTCCATTAAAAGAGACGTGTAGAGCACGTTTCCCTCTAAAATTTATTTTTTTTTTAAAAATAACTCACCAGCACCTCATCCTCTATCACCACCACCATCAATGCCACCTCCTCCTCCTCCTCCTCTGAAACCCACCACCTCCATCACCATCTCCTCCTCCACCTCCACCTCCACCACCACCATCAACCCAAAATCTCTTGTTAATGTGAACACTTATCCAAACCCCTCTCTCCTCTCCAGCAACTCCTTTTCTCATCACTACCATCAGCACAAACCTATCCTCCTCTCTTTCTCCTCTCTATTACTTTGAGTTTTCTAGAAAGAAGATAATTAGAGGAATTTGAGATACAACATTTTAATTAAAAATAAATGAGCTATGAAGTAATTAGATGAATTAAGTAGTTCATGTGCAAAACACATGACTGATTTGGACAA